>PVKN010001211.1:33615-55480 GCA_004027915.1 Capromys pilorides | reverse complement strand
ACATTAAAAAAAAAAAAAGAGCTATCAATTTTAGCACTGATCCTCAGTATACAATATTGCTTTCTTAACTGCCTTTTAATATTTTCTATTTATCAATCTTTTTCAACAATTTGCTTGGGGTGTTCCTTGGAGCATTTTTTTGATACTATCCTAGTATCTTGTTAAGACTTTAAGTCTAATGCTTTATACTTCTTTATCAAGTTGTGAATATAAAAGCCATTACTTCTTTAAATTTTTGTGGCCTCCCCTCTACCTTCCTCCCACTGCGGACTCATCTATGAAGACACTTGTCTTATTTCACAGGTCACTAGTGCCTGCATCACTTCAGGTTGGTTAACCCTCTTTATGTCTTATTTGAATTATTGCTAATACTGTGTCCTCAACTTCGGTCATCTTTTGTGATGATTAACTTGCTATAAATCCCACCCCATAGTTTTTCCCCAAAAATAGTGTACTATTCTAGAGCTCTATTGTTTATGATTGATTGATTGATTGATTGATTGATTGATTGATTTGGTACAAGATCTCGCCACACAGCTCAGACTCGTAGTATTCCTTCTGTCTCTGCCTTCCCAGTGCTGGAATTTCAGACGTGTGCCACCTCCCTGGTTTCAGTGGCCAGCATGGTGAGCCCTGGGTTTCCGGGCCAGCACTGCCCATGGTGCCAGGGATGGAACCCAAGTCCTTGTGCTTGCCAGGCAGGTGCTTAGACCACCGAGCTATCTCTCCAGCCCCCATTGTTTATTTGTAGATCTTCTGTTTCTTCAAAGTTTTTCTTTCCTTTTTCTAATACATGATCCATACTTCTAGTTTGTATTTCAAAAGCTGTGTCTATTTATTCTGTTATTCCTGTTTTTGTTTTAACAATGTTGTCCTAATAATGGTGTCTAATATTGTCTTGCCTCTTTCTAAATCTAATAGATTTGTGTTAGATGCCAGATATCTCAAGACTCACATTGTTCAATCCTTGTTAGATTCTTTTCTATTATATTGAAAAGAATTCAATCCTGTTTTAGGCAGGACTATCCAGAAACTGAGCTCCTAGCAGAGGTATAGGAAGAGGCACATGAAGAAGATACATTATATCACTCAGGTATGGAGGGTAAGAAGTCTAAAATAGGCCCTCTGGAAGTCAGGACCCAGGAATCCTAGTAAGACATCTTAGTCCCAACTCAAAAGATTTTAAAATCAAGACCAGTGGTGTAACTCAGCCTGAAATCCCAAGGGCCACTGGTACAAGTGCTAGATTCCAAATATCAGAGACCTGGACCTCTGACCTCCCCCAACAGAAGAAGAAGGATTTCCTGGCTCCAAAAAGGAGAACAAGAATTCACCCTTCCTCTACTTTTCTTTCCATCTAATCTTGTGGCTAACTGGATGGTGCCCACCACTTTGAGGGTAGACACCCCCTCCACTGACTCCCACACCAATGTTCTCCAGGAATAGCACTACACACACAATGGGAACAGCCCACCAAGTCTCATCAATGCCAAAGCATCTGGCACAGAGGACAGAAGGGCTTAAGAGCTACCAAGGTGAGAATAAAAATCCTGTCAGAGAATTCCTTAATCCAGTCAAGTTGACACCCCCCATCACCTATCATAGACTTTGGTGTTACTCTAATTTACTTAAGTCATTTGACCCTTTCAAGACTTAGTTTTAAGCTTAGTTAAGGTAAAGTATCTTTTTGTCAGAGAAGGCACACAGTAAGAGAAAATGAAATCCAATGTTTCAGAGTGATCTAAGAGGAAGAGAACTTGGGGCAGGCAGAGGACACTGACCTATGGGCCCAATCCGAGGCAAGAAGAAACAATGCCTATATATGAAAGTGTGTTAGGTCGGAACTTATGCCTAAGAGGTTTCTCATTTACACTGGGGAGTTGAAAGAGGTGTGAGGCACTCCGCTGGGGGACATCTAGCACTCTTGGCCTCTACCCACTCTAAACAAGCACTTTGTCCTCTCTTTGCGTTAAACAAAGCTGCTGCCACACATTTCTGAAGTGCACCTGGGCCAAGAGAGGGGGCTGAGTTACAGTTTCTACTAGTAGGCATTGGCTTAAGACCTCAAGATCTAAAATAAAGGCCCGGGAGATAGCTCAGTAGAATAAGCACTTGCCTGGCAAGGGCAGAGTCCTAAGTTCAATTCCCAGTACTCAAAAAAAAAAAAAAAAAAAGATTTAAAATACATGGGGTGGTAAACTATGGTGATTGTTTAATTTTTTTAAAAAAGTAATTTATTACAGTAATAGACACAATGCCAATAAAGATGGGATAAGTGCATTTGAAGCAAGAAGTATTTTAAGGCAGATAATGGCGATGGGCCTTTTACTGTAATGAACCCTCTTAACTGACCATAGCTTTTGATCACCCCATTCATTCATTGCTGTGTTGACTCCATCCTCTGTTGGCTCCAATTCCTCCCCTTGACATCTCATCAGGTGAGTGGGAGAAGAGCTTCCTCTGGACTCTCTCCCCAGATGACCACTCCACTGACTTTCCTGTTTGCAGCTGCTGCCCTGGTGCACTTTGGGGTGTCCATCCCATCACCAGTTGTGTCTTCTCTGTCTACCCAAAGTCAGCTCCTCCTCGAAGGCTCAGCCCAAGCACCTCTCCTAGAAGTCCTCTCTATCTGTCCCAGCTAGCAGCCACTTGTTCCTCCTCCTGTCCCTGGAGATACTTCCCCTGGCTTCCTTCTTCATTGTACAGAATTATATAAAATACTGCATAGTATTCAAACTGTGATCTTAACTGGCCCCCAGAAACTGAGATTAGATCTAGTCATTCCATAATGGAATGGAATATATGCATAAGGATACATGTGTATTGTGGAATATACACAAACATTCCATTGTAATACATATGTACTTCACAATATATTATTCCTAGTTAATGACATAATTTTACAATTTGTTGATTTAAAATAAATGACAATGCATCTAACCATGTATTTAATAAGCAATCAGAATAGATGGCGGTGGCAGTGCAAGCAGGATGCTCTGGCTCTGGTCCAGGCGTATTCCCCTGCAGTACATGGTGCCAGACTCCACACCTTGAGCCTTGGATTGTGAAGAAGCACCAAGAATGCAGGGAGCAGCTGCCCAGCTGAAAGGGCAGGGTGCCTCGATCCCATCCAGTTACACGCTACAGGCTTGAAAATCTTGGTTTATATCAACTTAATATAAATCCTGCCAATAACTAATAAGTAAAAATAAGGTTAAATATATTTTTAAGGAAAGTAAAAAATGATTTTCTCAAACATAGGTTTTATGACAACACCCTTACAAGATGCTATTTCCTTAAGCCTGTCAATTATTTTCATTTACAAACATCATAACAAAGAAACTGATGGTTTAATGAGCCCTCAAAGGGTTTTGATGCAAGTTGAAAATTTAAGAGCCATTGCCTTAGTAACTTCCTGTGTATCCCTACTGGCTTGTAAACTGTTTTGATTCAAGAATTGGTTGTTGATTCTTGGAATCTGCCCCACTCTGACCATGTAATTGGGGTTTTCAGTCCTATGTGTCAAGGGCTGGGGCTTAGTGAGCCCAGGGCCTGCCTTAAACGTTGGGTTTTAGTCACCTGCATGATCTTGAGCAGGTGCCGTCATTCTCATTCTTCTATATAAAGATGAAGCTTCTGACAAAAACCTGCCCGACTCTCTACTGCACTGTCGTCCCAAGCACCTGCTACCCCAGCAGCCACTGCTGAGCACATGAAGATGCATCAAACTAGTTTCTGTTTTCAAGAGGCATCAAGTTTAATAGCAGGGAAGCACAGATAAATAAATAATGATACAGAAATTGTAGCACGTAAAAAAATACAGAAACACTGGCAGAGTCAGAGAACTTCATATCTGGACTGAGTTTGAAAGGATGCATTGGAATTGAGAAGAGAAGAGCAACCCAGAAAAGGGAAGGGTGTGTGCCGAGGGTGGAAGTTTGGACTGGGAAATGACAGGGTTGTGACCTGGAGGAAAGAGCTTCCTCCGGCCTTGAGGGTTCCGGCGGGAGGATGAAGATGCTGATGGAGTGGATTTGGGAAAACAGAACCTCACATTCACTTGTGTCTTCACCAAAGGAACCTGGTTCTGATCATAGTCACAGTGCATTACTTTCTTAAACGTAGCAGCTTTCCAGAGACCCTGATCTGCAAGTTGGACATCCTGGTTTCGATTCCATGCTCATTCTACAGCATTGACTTTCAAAGAGCTGTAATTGTCACCCCAGTAAGAAATATGGTTTATAGTGTGAGCCAGAGACACATGCATGACATCAAGAAGAGAAACACGATTCTCATGCATTAATACATCCATCATTACCCAGAGTGCATTTTGATGGTTTTTTTTTTTCTATTCTATTTCAAAGGAAGGAAGAAAGGAAGGGAAAAAAGGAGGGAGATAGGAGGGAGGGAAGGAGGAAGGAAAGTTATATTGGATTCTTTAAACTAGTCTCACAATCCAATGAGTCACAACTCACAGTTTGAGAAACACCAATCTAGGACTCACAGCCTAGTTTGGAAGTGTCAAAAAGCAGCACAGTGCAGGGCTAAAAATACAGACTTTGGAAACACACTGCCAGCTACAAGTCCTTGTTCTCTCCCCTTATTATCTGGGTGGACTCCAGCAAGTTACACTTTCTAAACACCCACTTCTTTTGTCTACACGGTGGATTAACAAGAGTTACTTCCTCTTATGATTGGTGTGAGAATTAAATGAGATAATATAGATGAGCAAGTCCAGAAAGATGGTCAGATCTCTAATGAGTGCAGCCCAAATGTTCCCTGTCACCATCATCCTAACTGAAAATAAAGCTAAGTGGCAGCTTCATTAGTGGAAGAAACATGGCAATACCAAAGAGTTTATTTGCAAGTCTGTACAAAACTACACAGTGTGCAGGGCAGGTGTGGGATGCCCTGGGATCCGGTCCATGCAGGCTGCGCCCCCCCCCCATTTCTTTCCAGTGGAGGGTGGGGGGTGTCCTGGAGATCAGGACTGTTGGGTTGGAATGGCTCCTTCTGCCTTCCCTAGCAACTACTTCGTTTCCCTGCTCACATTTTGTAATCCAAAGTGATGCGGGATCCCACCATGCTGATATCCCCCTGAAAGTCACATGTTAAAACTTAACCCCCACACAACAGTAGTAAGAGGGGAGGCCTTTAGGGGGTGTTTACGTCATGGAGGACCTAAATGGACTAGTGCCCTACAAGAAGGGCTTAAGGGAGCCCATTTGCCCTTCTGCCATGGCAGACACAGCAAGAGTCACTATCTGGAAGGAAGAGAACCCTTCACCTCATCAGACACCAAATCTACTAATGTCTTAATCTTGGGCCACCCTGTCTCCAGAACTCTGGGCATTAAATTACCCACGCTAAGGTATTTCATTATGGAAGCCTGAACAGACTTAAGACAACTTCCTTCTTATGATGAATCCTGGGGAATGCTAGAACAATAGTCTGTAGAAAGAAAGCCTGGGTTCCTTTACTCCTCAGTCCAGTCAGGGACAGCCCACAGATGGGCTTAAAAGAAAAAAAAGAAAAAGAAATTTTGCAATTATGACACGATTTAACCCACCTCACCCAGCACCTCAGATGCCTGGGTGGTAAAATTATTGGTCACCTGACATCGCATGGGCAGAAGCCAAATTTCTAGGACATTCTACCAATCATCCAAAAGGACAAATTCAGAAAACAAAGAGTTGGAGACTTGAAGTAAAGGTTTCATTGGTCATATGATCAAAAGATAATGGTTAACACACAGAGAGACCTCATCCCACTGGCCATGGGGCAGAAGTGACACTTCCAGGCCTCATGCCCCTTCCAGCGGGACTCACCCTGAAGACTCTGAAGCCACCACCCCTGGACTCTGCCCCTAACTCTGAACTTCCACTGGCCTGGTTCTCATCATCTCTTCACGTGTCTCCTGGAGGCTGGGTGTCCTGGCAGAGCTGTGAAAAGTGGGCGCCCAGGCCTGAGCCTATAGTGGTAGTGTGGCAACGTCCATGAGCTGGTCTCCCTTTCTCAACTCTCTCCTCTCCCCTCTCCCACCCCATCATTGTTCCCCAGAAACAAATAGGATGGCTTCACTGGTCAATTCTTTACATGTACAAACACCAAAAGCAGAGGAAACACCCCTGGCCACCCCCCTCCCCCCAAACCCCAGTGCTGGGAGAGCAGCGCGAGGGTGAGGCTGCTCGGGACTTCGGGAGCTGTCCGGCGTCCTGGAAACGTCTCTGGCCTCTGGGCTTTACCTGGAGGCCTCTTCCTTCAGCTCCTTGTTTTTCCGCACCTCCTCGGCATGCTTGTCCTGAGGAGGAAGGGAGGGACAAGGGTGGGTCACACAGGCCTTCCAGGGGTGAAGGGAGATGGAGGGGAAGAGAACAGAATAGTAGAGACGACCACCTCAGGAAGAGCAGGGCTGTGTCTGCAAAGAGGTCCTGAGAGGGGGCAGAAGTTGGCAGGTGAGTGAGCTGCTGGGGTGGTCCAGAAAGCCCTGGGCTGGTGGGTCCCTAGCTCCATTAGGGAACCCACCTCACAGTGACCCCAGGGTCCCTCAGCCTCTTGCTCCCTGTTCCAGCCTTCCCAGAACCCGGACTGACAGCACAGCTTGGCAGCGTAGGCTCCTGCTGGGGTAGCCTGTGCTAGCAGAGCAGGTAGCAGAGCCAGCCTCACTGCACACACCCACTGCTGTTGGCACAGCGTGACTCGCCTCACTGCTGGCATCTCCTCTGTCTTCTTAGTGAGCATGACCTGGACTCTGTGGCTGAAGGCTGAGGGTTCTCAAAGAACAAAATGATAGAAGACTTTTTAGGCTGTCCAAAGAGGACTCCAAAAGGTAGACTCTTGTGTCCCTTCTTATAAGGGAGCCCTCATTTGTAAAAGACAGATCTGACCTCCCAGGCTCTCCTGCTGTGTGACCTTGACTGAGGCTTCCCCACCTGGGCCTCATTCTTTGGTCCAGCCCAGGGGCCTGGCTGAGCAGCCCCTTGCCTCCCAGACTCTGGGTCCAGCTACAGGCTGGGTCAGCCCTGCTTCATGGTATTCACTGTAGAAGACTCTGGGTACCTACCACAGGTGAATTCCTTGTGGGCAAACCCCAGACCTTTATGTTCTTTGTATTTTCCAGATCTTGTATGGCACCTGGTCCTGGCAGGTACTCTAGTAAATTAGCCTCCTAACTGAGACTGGCACTGTCGTATTTAGATGACAGAATCAACCTAAATAATACACACTGAGGCAGCCCAACTTCCTCAGATATACTTTAATCTACAACTCTGTCCCTAGAGGCCCTCAAATTTTCCCTAGGTCAGCAGCAGGAAGTATGCATCTCAAGCAGTGTGTTTCAATCTCTGCTGTGTATCACAGGACCTGGAAAGCCAAGGTGTCCCTAGGTGATAGGTCCCAGGGTAGGGTTCAAGTGTCTGTAATTCCATACTCATACAAGTGACTCTGGAGAAGACAGTGTATGACCCCCACAAAGGCTGGCATGAAGGTTATCGTTGAAGGGGTCCCTTCCTCCATACACTTAGCCTTTGCTCCACCTCCTGCCTCCTCCAGTGGGTACTTCTGAGTGGAGATAGGAGTCCCCAAACAAGATGCTCTGTCAAAATGTCCACTCTGACATCTTGCTTCTTGGGGTATAGTTTATCTCCACAGCAGTTATACAGAATGGGAACCTTTCCAATAGCTCCACCTCCAGCTCTATTTCTGATCTCAGGTGAGCTCGCTGGGCAGAGCCCTGGGTTTGGGGTTCTTCCCTTGGCTTCCACATCAATGATGGACAGTTATTCCCAGGACAGACAAAGAAAGAGCCATCTGGAGAGAGCCAAAAGGCTGGTTTCTACTCTCAGATGCACTACTTGTCAGCTGTGGGACCCATGCTTGTCATTTGACCAGCTCTGACATGCTTTCTTCATCTGCAGAAAGGGTCACACCTGTCCTGATCCCCTCCTGGACTTGTCAGGACCACAGAATCATCGTGGAATGATGAACTGAAAGTGTTTTGTAAATAGTCTTTCAAATGCTCACCACTAAGTCCAGCCCGAGGAAGCTCCTGCACTCTCCAATCCCAACTGCAGACTTCCCTTTAAGGGTTTGCTACAAGTTAACTCTCGTTGATCAGGAACGCTTGGAATCAAACTCAGACTGCTTCCCTCCCTTGTGGTCTCTAGTGCTTGCCTGACTGTCCTTTGTAGGTCAAAAGAGTCGAGGGCAGAGCCACCCCTGATCGCCAACACCAGGGCCTGTGCAGCCTTCAGGTTGCCCCTGAAGAAACCACATCTTTCTCATATCTGTTGCCAAGGGCCTGAGAGTCTAGGTGAACGGGCAGGAAGGAATGGGGACCACGCTGCTCACCATGGGACGAGGCCACCGATCGGGTCCCGGGAGTCACCGCGCAGCAGGCGGCTCCTGGAAATAAAACACAGAGCTGGAGCTTCCCAGGAGCTGCAGGAGAAACTGGGGTGGCCTTGCGACTCAGGAAAAGAGGCGAGTGTGTCCTTAGCGGGGGGCTGCCACTCTTCTGACATGGGGGCCGACTCCAGTCTCTCACACTCCTAATATTCAGGTGACACCATTGGGTTCATGACAAAAGGCTGCCTAGTGCGAGACCTACGACTCACTTGGGCCCTGTCCTGAGGCTTAGAGTCCTGTTTCCTGGTCAGTGGAAACCCAGCTAATCACTTCTTTAGCTTAGAGCTGAGAATGCAAGTGAGCACCTTTTAGCGAACCACACCAGTCCTTTCAAGAAAGAAGCCAGGAGCACATAGCATGTGTCTATCCCTGTTCTGTTTTGCTACAAAAGAAGAGCGAGCAACTCCCTAAAACTCCTCAGACAACGAGACATTTCAGCCATGGAGCCGTGCAGCAAATCCCACAAAGGAACCCAGAGGCTGGACTGTGGTTCCTGTCAGCAGCCTCCTAAATCATCCCTCGACTCTCTACAGGTTCTGCCTCAAAGAAAGGTTCCCATTCCTGCGAAGCCACAGCCTCTGGAAGTGGCGCAGAGGTCTAGGCACACGTGACGCAGAAGGAGGACAGCGCTTCTTCCTCCGGCAGCCTCCGCCCTCGCGCTTACCTTCTCTTGCAGCCGCTCCAACATGGCGGCAAGGTGGGCCTCCCGGTTCTCCTTATTGGATTCCATCTTCTGGGCCAGCTTTTCCTTAGCCATCTTGATGAAGTTGTTGTTCTCCTCAATGGCTTTTTGGATCACCTCTCGTTCATGTTCTCGTTTCTCTGCTAGGTGCTTCAGGAGCTCAGCTTCCTGGTACTGGGGACACACAGGGGACAGAAAGGGCTTTGAGGGTGAGCCCACCAGCGTACACTTTCACTATCACTGCTTAATTAAGCTCTCTGTAGCCAGAACATGTGCTGAGCCCGGAGTCCCAGCCCGTGGGCAGGAAGCAAGGTCTCTTCCTGGATTCTCCCACCACTCACAGAGCTTTGATGGCTCTGCAGCCCTGTGCTAACAATCTCAGGGCCCCTCCTCTAATTGACATCCTTCATTCATTCACTCACAAATACCAAAGGATCTTCTACTAACTGCCAGGGGCTGTTCTAGCAACTTTGGAAAAAAAAATCTCTAATAGAGATAAGATACTAAAGTAAATCACTGAAACCTGGAGGGGCCTGTGACAAATGCCTTGAAGAGTCAACAGGAAGCAGTGTAGGGACGGAAGGATGGAGAGGATCACTTCCTGTTTGAGAAAGAAAGAGAAGCTCACACTAAGAGGACATCCGAGGGGAGCCACGAGGCCAGCAGGAAAAGCTGAAGATACCACAGGCTGGAAACACACAGTACTGTGGCCCTCTCCCCTCTCCCAGGAAAAGAAAACTTTCCTCCCATCCTCAGCATTACTCGCAGTCTTCCTCTTCTCACCAGGCACATGAAGTCACCTCTATGTGACCTTAACCAAACCATAGGCTTCCCTCTGTCCTCTGCCCTCAATGGCACCTCAGCCCCTGCTCCACACATGGAGGGTGGCTTCTGGGTACCTTGCCCATGCAATTCCACCACGTGTCTTTTCTAGCTCCCTCCTCTTTGCACAGACTTGGAGAGAAAGAGGAAAGGGCAGGGCCTACCTTCCTTCGCTCCTCAGCGGCTTCTAGTTTTTTCTGGATCTCCTCCAGCGAAGGGTCTCTCCGCCGGGGGAGGGAGGCGTTGAACTCAGGCACCCCGTCGAAGGAGGGCGGCTTCAGGATGACCTCAAAGGACTGGCCCGAGGTGCACTTATTGAGCTCGATGACCTCCATGTCTGAGATGACGCACCAGTTCAGGTCCACTGTGTCTGCTGTAGAGGACACAGCAGGGGCTGCCCACCTGTGCGCGGCTACACCCCCAGCAAGCATGCACACATGCACACAGACATGGGAGAGCCGGGGTCCCCAGGGCAGACCCGTGGCCAGGGCTCTGGCTTCACCCTGAGCACTGGTATCTAGGGTCAGTGGGCTCTGAGAGGACTGAGGGGGTCTGTAGCCACGGTGAAGTTTTGGGCTCAGCAAGTGGGATCCCGCAGTACAGGTTTGATTCTAACAGCTGCAGTGACACTGGCTACTTTTGCTTCTGCCTCTACCCCCAGCCTCCTGTTCAAGTTGGCCTTGCGGGTGGTGGATAGTGGGCCGCTCTTCCCACCACCCACCCACCCTCCTCATCCCACTGCCCCTCTGACAGCTCAGCCTGCAGACCTCTCCCCTGACTCCCTCCTACCCTGTTCTCTTCTTTCTCTCCAGTCAGCACTGTCTTGCCGCTGCCTTTGAGCTTTCCTCCTACACTGTCTCCCACACCAGCCTAAACAGAAAACACAGGCTTAGGTCACCCAAACACCCCCTTACTCGTCGCCAGACCAAGTCCCTTGCTTCCTCTCAACCAGGACGTGAGAGGTGACCTGGGCCTGACCACCCTGCACAAGGTTCCAGCTCTCAAGTGCTCCCTGTGGGCTGTCCCAGCAGCACCGCTGTTATAGTCCCAGATGGAAATCCAGTCCTGGCACACCTGCACCCTTCCCCCAAGAGACCTCGTATCCTGCAAAGTCTCTTCTCTTCTGGTCTGTGCTTCCCACAACAGGATCTCTGTCCGGGTCCCTTCCTTCGTATCCTCCAGAGCACGGGTTTGTTCAGCAATGATCACGGGTGACCCAGAGTGAGGGCTCTGGGGCAACCTGATTCATACCCGCAGCTGCTAGCCAACACCCAGGGCTGCCCCTGCAGCTCCACCACTTGTGTTCTGGGAGGAAAGCTGGCCTTGGCCAGCAGAGCTACATGAAGTGGGTCAGGTGCTGCACAACAACAGACACGGGAGGCCCCACCCTTCATTTTCCCAGCTGGTGCTCACTGACCTTCATATTTGTAGGATGATTTATTCAAGGGATCAGCCAGGAAGCAGGAGCAGAACAGGGACACAAGAGGGAGCTCCTTCATCTTCTCCTTGTAGGCTGTGGGGACAGGGACAGGTGAGGAGGAGCCCTGACGGCCTCAGCGGGCAGCGTCCACACCAGCGAGCCCAAGGCACCTGCACTGCCCAGTCCTGCAGCCAAGGCGGGGTCCGTGCCCTGTTGGACTCACCCCGTTAGGGTTTCTGTGTACGATTCTGCCCCCCGCCACTGGACTTCACCGAGATCTCAGCCTTCCTAAGCCCTCTTCCCTCCTAACAGAGTGCATAGCGTGCTCAGCTGCAGCCGGGACTTGGCTGCCTCCTCCTCGCCCACCACCACCTGCAGGATGGCAGGACCCTTGGCTCCTGGAAGCAGAACCTCCACATTTTATTTCTGGGCTGCGCCACCTGAGGAGCAAGAAGCCAACTCGGGATGTGGCTGCTCACCACAAGCCCTCTGCTCTAGACTTTCGCTGACTTTCTGAGCACAGGGGCCCAAGTAAGAGTGGCCGCTGGCCATGAGCAGGAGGTGTCCCCACCTCGAAGTCCCTCTGTGCTGGAGGTCACGGGCCTGGCTGCTGTGCAGCTCTTCCCATCCCTTTCCACTGCCTGGACCCTGGTTCCTCAGCCTCTCTCAGCAGCCAGCCTAGCTCCAGAGCGACTCTCTCATGTTCTTTTACAAATCCAAAAGCCTACATGACTGCAAGGACATTATGGAGCCTTATAAAATCCTTTTTCAAAGTACACAAGAGAAAAAGGTGTAATGGCACACATATGTAGTCCAGCACTCTGGGAGGCTGAGGCAGGAGAATCACAAGTTCAAGCCCAACCTGGGCAACTTAATGGCTTAGCAAGACCCTGTCTCAAAATTTAACCTGTAACAAGGATGGAGGGTGTAAAGGCCTGAGTTCAATCCCCAGTTCTGCAAAAATAAACAACAACAAAACACAGAGGTGACCAAAAAAAAGAAAAGCTCAGCTGTCACCCCATCCACCCAGAGCTGAGCTGCCTCTGCCCTCGCGGGTATTTCCTGCCAGCCCTTGGTCTCTGCGAATCTGTAAATACACTCTGTGGAGGGACACCGCGCAGGCTGTGGCCCATCCCAGCACTGTGTGTGTCGCTACCTGCGAGGGTCATGCTTGCAGGAATCTGGTGCCTGAATCCAACTGGAAGTCACAGGGTGTCTCAGCAGCTCAGCACACTGTCACTGCCCTGAGGAAAAAAAAGATGTGACACCTTACTGTGCTATAGAAGGTCTGTGTACAGCTACCGAGGGACGCTCAGAGGCGCTGATTTGCACTGGCCCCGCCTGCTCCCCACCGGCACTCGTCTCCCCGCACACCGCTCCCTCCATAATGCCCCAGTCAAGCTGAGCCTGCACGTGCTAATGGTCATTTCACACTTAACTTCCCTGTCTCAAGGCCCCAAAGTATGCAAATGTGAGTTCCACAAAAATCCGTGGAGCAAGGAGTGTCTGTCTGTCTGTCTGTCTGTCTGTCTGTCTGTCTCCATATGCAGCACAGTGGCCAGACCCTAGGCAAGGGCCCGGGTGACAGACAAGTCCTCAGTGGGCATCGCCTGGAGCTGTCTGCAGTCTGCAAAGTGCCCATAGGTCTGAACTTCAGCCTAGAAACCCAGACCTCCCTCCAGCCAACTCCAACGTGGGGTGAGAAGGAACTGGTGAGCCGAGAATGCTCCCTATGCTCCAATAACCATGCACCCAACCCCACCCTGATCCCACACACAATGAGCCCTGGACCATGCAAAGAGGCAGACAGTGAGACCTGGAGTCATCATAGTTAGTCAGAGACAGAAATCAGCATGTGGGGCCGTTATGGGAGGCCAGAGGAGCCAGGGAGGACATTCGGCCAGGGAACTGCCCAGGCAGAGGGCCAGGGCGAGGAGCTCCCCCTGCGGATGCCTCTCAAGTGACTCAGTGGTGGGCCAGAAAGTGAGATGAAGACTGCAGAGGTAATAGGAGAGCAGAGAAAGGGCACATCTAGGGGTGCTGAGGGGACAGGAAGTGACAAACTTCCTCTAAGAGTTTCTGTCAAGACCCAGGAATGGCCAGTAGTGAATGCCGGTCATCAGGGTGCTTGGTCCTCGGCCACCTCCCAGGCCACTGTGCCAGTAGAGGGTGGTGTGAGACCGATGCGGAGCCCTGTCCTCCAACAGCGAGGGTATTTTCCCTGTGGAGGACCAGGACCAATGCTGGAACAAGTGGGTCCAACTCTGGCCCTAGACCTGTGCCACTCGGAGTCAACTACAGATGTCATCTCTCGCCACCACTAGTCCCTTCATGTCCACAGCTTTCTTTTCCCATCTTACTAGCCACTCGGAGTCAACTACAGATGTCATCTCTCGCCACCACTAGTCCCTTCATGTCCACAGCTTTCTTTTCCCATCTTACTATTTGTAGAACTGCACAAATTAAAAGAGAAAGGCCAGGGTCCCATCCCACACACTGAACACGTAATAGATGTCACTTTCTCCCCTTTGCCCTTTGCTTCAGAGAGACCCTCCACACAGCTCTGAGTAAGGACTGTGGCTCCCTTTGCAGCCAAGAATCTGAGGCTCTGAGGGGTTTACATGACTGGAGTGACAACATGATTTGAGCCACGACCTAGCTGGCACACAGGGCTCGCTCTCCTGTCTCTTCCCCTCATGTGCAGGGAGCCAGAGGCCCTAGCAGGCCCCTCCCATGACAGTACAATGAGTCTTGTCTGCATGGTGTGAGGCTGGTCCTGCCGGTGCCAGCGCCTTCCCAAACAGCCTGGTGCCTGGATGCCTGGTCTCTGGTCATGAGGCCCCAGCCAGTGCAAGTTCCCAGGCTGACTAAAGTGCCAACTGGCTGAGCTGGGAAGCCCTGGCTGGACACTACCCTGAGTGAAGGATGAGAAGGGATCTGGATAGGTAGAGGGGGAAGCAGAGAAGCACCCCAAGCGAGAAGAGGACCAAGCAGGCAAGGGCCCCTGGGAGCAGAGAATGCGCCCACCAGGCTGCATTGGAATAGGCCGAGACCCCATATGTGTGGAGAACTTTACACCTATGCTTAGGTGTTCATGGGCTGAGCTAGGTATCACTTGTTTTCAGATAAGGAACTCGGGCCTAAGATGGCACAGCTTCTAGGTGGCAGAACTGAATCCAGGATCCATATCTGCTGGCTTGTGAGCTCTTCATAGTAGAGGGAGGAGTAGAGGGAGGAGCAGGTCATCCAGTGAAGGACCTACAGGCTCCTTCTGGTTCTCCCAAGCGCCTCCTAAGGACACGGGGCAAGCCAGGCTCTAGCCTAGGAGATCCCTTCACTTTAAAAGCATGGATTTAAGTACTTTCTGCAGGGAAAACACCATGCCAAGGGCTTTAAAACACAGAGATTAGCATCAAGCCAACTAAGGATGCCCAGGGAAGCCACAGAAGAAGCAGTGGTGGCCACATAAGTGACAACTAAGACCTCTCAGCACCACAGGGTTGAAATTGGCAGGTTTGGAAATACATTCTTATACATTATGTATCATGTGACAAGCTCTTTCACCCTAATTTCACAACTCCTTTGTGGGGTAGGAATGCTAGCTGACTTCGTAAATAAATGAGAAGGAGGCTCAGATGGGCTAAGGAACATTTCCAAGGCCACTCATAAGGTGGGCACGGTGAGATTTGTGTACATGCAGGTGGCCTTTGAAAAAAGAATCTCAACAGATAAAATCAAGGCTCTCAGGATGAGAGCATCTCTGACTGCCCACCTGGCTCCTCAGGGCAGTGTTGAGTCCCTGTGTGTAACACTCAGAGGGAAGAAGGGAGCAAGCCCCGAGAAGATGAAGCCCGTGGCTACCCAAAGCCAGAAGATACAAGGAGGGGTGCTCCCTGGAGTTCCTGAACACATGCGGCCTGCTGAAGCCCTGCTGTGGGATTTCTGGCCAGCTCTTTTGTGGGTGTCATAGCAGCCCTAGGAAATCCATGTCCTTTAGAAGTGTCAAAACCAGAGTCCAGCGGCTGGTGAGATAGCTCAGCTGATGAAAGCACCTGCTTAGGCAAGCTTAAGCAAACACACAGACCACAGTACAACCCTAGGTACCACTTGTGGGCCAGTCCCACTCCCTGGGCAGGCTGAGCAGCCAGAGTCCAGGCACAGTGGTGTTCTCCTGTAATCCTCATGCTGAAGAGGCTGAAAGTAGGAGGATCATCATGAGTTTGAGCTGTGTAGTGAGACCCTGCAATGACCAAATGCATGCACATGCACACGCGCACACACACGCATGTACACACACACACACACACACAACAAACTAGGGTTCAAACTCATGGTTCTTTCACCAGCCCTCAGCAACCAGCACTTGTACGTGGTGTGACTTGTTCCTCAACATAATCTGTGTACAAGTATTTGTACATACATGATGCTTGGAAAAAGTCTCAGGCCAACAGTCACGCCATTTCTGTTGCACTAAACACCCCAAAAATGCCCATTAAACATTTTAAGAAAGGATGTAGAAGTCATGGTGTGGAAGGTAATCAAGACCTTGTGGAAGGGCTGGCCAGATAGCTCAGTGGGCTAAAGCACCTGCTTAGGCAGATACAGCAGCCAGGGTTCAATCCCTGGTGTGCTGAGCAGGCCCCAAGCTTGGGGCACACTGAGACAACTTTTGAGATGGGGCATGGTGGCACACACCTGTAATCCCAGCTTGTGGGAAGCTGCAAACAAGAGGACTGCTATAAGTACAATCTGGGTAATGAGACCCTGTAGACCCTGTATAAATACCAAAAAAAAAAGACCTTTCGGAGAATATAGCCAGGCAAGGGACTCTAAGCCACTGGGGGTGGCAGCTGTGCAGGGAGCCTGGCTGTGCCACCAATGAAGCTCTGATCTCAGCATTTGGTGGCACTAGTCACATCTTCCTCCCAACACGAAGCCTGGTGGTGAATCTGGAGCTCATCCTGCAGAGGTTGTTAAATAGCCAGGAGCATGTGGACCTGCCATGGCAGGAGAATGGGGGCTACCACAGCCCTCCCCTGCCAGGACTGCCAAAGGGGGCACTGAGGACTGTCACTGTCCAAGGTCAGAGGGCACAGATACCAGGAACTCAGGCACCAGGAAGAAGACTGAGAGTCCATAGAAACCAGGAGCAGGCTTACAGGCCTCAGTGAGATTCCACCCAAGACATCAGAGCATCATAAGGCAAGTCACACTGAGGCCCAGCCCGGTCTCTGTGGGGAGCCGCAGAAAGCCAGGAAATTGATCAAGTGTGTGTAGGTGGGACTAGGCCTCACTGCCTAAAGCAAACAAGCTACCCCAGTGCTGAGAAAAACATCCTGTCTGGTTCAAGACAGCTATTAGACACTAAGCAACCTGTGTCATGTGATACAAACTTTGCAAAATATAAATAATCATTTTTAGGTGTGTTGAGTTAGTCTTGCACATCAGACAAACTGGTGACCACCTAGCCAAGCTTTTCGTCTTCTTGTCTATCTTTCACATTGCTACTACTGTGTCTCCCCAGGGTAGAACCATTTGCAGTAAGACCAATGGATCCCTACAGGTCTCACCTTCTGCTAAGGCAGAGGGTGATCCTAGACCTTGGGCAGCTCCTAAGGAAAAACAGGAAACTGACTTCCTGCAGCAGTAGTGACAATCAGAGCTTCCTGTACCCAGGGTGGATGTGACACAATCCCTCCACCAATCGCCCAGAACCAGAGCTACATGGTGGGCCCCAGACTCCGGCTCAGTGCACGCTCACAGGCACTTTGGGCAGCACGCACTAATCCCCAAGAGGCAAGGCCCCAGCCCACCATTCCCCAAGCTGCCAGGGACTGACCCAGCACAGCACGTGGAGAGAAGACTCAAGCTTCAGCGAGAAAGTGGCCCCAGGCTTCCTGTCATCGTGATGGGTCATCTTGCAATGCAAGTCTGCTGGCCTGGCTGGAGGTGGGGCCTTTGGAACTTGACTGTGTCTGGGCATGCATGGTTCATTGGGAACAGAAGGGACCCCCAGGGCTGTGTGCAGGATGCCTCGGGGCCGAAGGCTGGAATAAGAGCAAGAAGATGGTAGACACCACCACACTGTGTAGGAGCTTATAGTGCTTCACTGAGGAAGCCACTGTGTCTTTTGAATGAGAGAAGAGGGGAGTGGCAGTACTCATGGCCACAGGCTCATCTCAGGTCACCCTATGAAGGTGACCCATTGAACTCAGTGCAGTTAGGTCAATTATATCAAGTACCACGCGTACTATGGGGCAGAGCCAGGACGGGAGTGCACAGGTGTTGCACTCTCTGTCTTCTGATTCTAGTACTGGTACAAAGATTACCTGGCAACATTAGCTTGGAGGAAAGATTGGGAGGGGAACGAGGAAGCCAAAATCCAGGTCCAGAGTCACCAGCTGGATTCTCTGCATCCCCCTCCCCGACCACAGAGCTCTTCTCCCACTTGTGAGCTGACCCATCCTCATCTCCAGCTCCAGGCCCTGAGAGTCTGTGTGGGAGGAAAGGAAGTCAACCCACCTTCTGTGGTGCAGGAACCATGAGTGTAGCTGGCAACATGAGCTGGTGGTGCTAAACTCACCCAGCAGAGCACAGATATCACGGAAGAGCACTCTGTGATGGGGGCGGGGGCTAACGATGGTGACCCAGAGTGAAGACTGTTGGCAGAAGAGAGCACCCATGGGGTGGTGGGGAGCAGCAGATGCATGGAGAGAAGAGAGCAGAGTTTCCAGTTTCCCCAGAACACCAGAATGTAAGAGGAAGAGGGACAGAGAGACCCTTGAGCCAGTGGGTCTCTGGGGGATAAGCAGGCAGAGTCCAGGAAATTATCCCATTGGGATGCAACAGGTGTTCAGGGGTACAGGCTGGGGAAGCCAAGAGCTCCTCACTGCATACAGCATCCCCACACAAAGAACGGTTGTGCCAACCGAAACTCTGATACCACCCTCTCTAGGGACCATTAATCCTGAAGTCACACAGTAAGTGACTGACCACAGAGCACAGGCATCTGGGCTCAGGGAGGATGGCTTTCCCTGTCACACTGGTCCCTTTTCCCCAAACGCCACCCTGAAAGAGAGGAAGAGCTTCCAGTGAAAGGATGAGCGTGTGGAAGGGACAGACACCATGCTAGGGAGTCTTCATAGGGCACACCTCCTAGGCTGTGAGAGACCAGGGAGCAGACCCAGAAGAGCACCCAGGCCTCTGTGCCACACGACGCCTCCCCCATGTGCACCTGCCCTCCTCAGTGCCTCTGACTGCCCACCTGGCACAGCGAACCAGCACTTTGTCTCTGTAAGAAATGCCCAGCCAGTGCCCTCAGGGTGTGCCAAAGCCCACGTGGACTATTTTTGAGGGATAAACATCGAATGCTTGTCTGAGTGGTTTGTAGAGAGCTGTCTCTGGCAAGGGTTCTGGATGCCGAAGATAGAGACTCTGGCACAGAATCAGAATGGACACTTCGTGGGTGAGGAAGTAATGAATTCTGACCTAGGTCCTCGAAGCACATGCAGTAGTGGAAAGGGACTCGCCCCGGCTGCACATGCTAACCTCCTCCTGAGAGTCCAAGTGGAGTTTGTATTTACTCGACAGTCATTGGCTAACTGGCCTCAAGGCCACCCTCCTGCACCAGGGGAGTCCAAGTGGAGTTTGTATTTACTCATCAGTCACTGCCTAACTGGCCTCAAAGCCACCCTCCTGCACCAGGGGCTAGAATCAAGTCATCTCAGAATAGTACTCTGTTTATTCTACCCTGATCAAAGAGGCTCTGATTGGCAGCATGTGTCTTATTCAAGTTTCAAATCAAAAGGAGATGCATTATTTTTTCATGAATGTGGTTTTTCATTCTTTCCACATCAATTCTGTGCCAAGCCCTCTGCTAGGTCCTAGAAAAAACACATGGGGTGGGGGTGGGGCTAGAGCCTTCAGCAGCATTCTTCATGGTACCATGAACCATGTCATCAGGAGCAAAAGGACGCTGGAGCGCATGACACGGAGGGTGTGGTGAGATGGACAGAGCCCTCAGGACTCACTGGCTTTGGACACCCCACGGCCAAGCCTGGTTGGGTTGGCTTCAAGGGCTTTAGCACCAAGTCCACGGTCAAGAGCAGGCACTTTGCTTTAGCACTGCAGCTTCAGCTATGCTTCTAGCAAAAGGCGCGTGTGCCCAGCAGCAGAGCTCTCCAGGGCTGAGTCCACGGAGGCCCTTGAAGCTCTAACAACTATGCAGAGAGGCAAGTCAGAGAAGGGAAATGATAGTTGGAAAACTGCAACCACAAGAACCCACCATGATGGGACTTCCTGGGCTATTTTTACCTCTAATTCAATACATACAGAAAAATCAATGAGTCAAGTTCAGGGAGGGAACTTGCATTTAGAGTTGCGGGATGAAGTGGCAGGCAAGTGACCCAGGCACCAGCTGGGGTCTCGAGGTCGAGAGCACCCCCAGGCCACAGCGTGGGGAGCAAACCTTCAAGTCCCACTCCTCACAGTGAGACAGATATTTTATAAAGCATCATGGTTTACCAGATATTTCCAAGTGCGCCCACATGCATACGTGTGTCTTATATCTGATGTTTAATTATAAGCATTCTAACTTCAGTGTCAGAAAAACTCACTCTGCTATCTTATTCTAGGATTTTTTTCATATCTATCATATTTATACAGTGGTAATTAGAGCATGTACACTCTAACACTTCATCCTCGCCAAATTCTATGAAATAGATATTCTGATACCCATGTAAGGCATGATCAAGGTAGGCGAGTAATTAGATTTGCCCAAAGTTGTACAAGTAAAAAGTGATAAAGACATAACTTGGACCTTGCCTTTCTATCAAAGTCTGTGCTATTGCTAATAAAGATCCATGTGCTTCCTGCTGTTCAAGGCCACCCTTACAGGTGAGCAAGACAGCTGATGCCAAGAACATGTGGTCAGAGCTGCCGGTCCCAAATCGGCCTGAGTGACCTCAGGGCTTAAAATTCTCACCATTATCCTCACCTTTAAGTCAGACATGGACTCAGAAAATCACTTTTAACATGCACAAGCCTCGAGTGCCCCATGCCCGTAAATCCCAGCTACTGTGGCTTGAGTACGTCAAGTGTGAGCCCAGCCTGGACACCGTCGTAAGACCAAAATAGAAAACATTTCGGGCGTGACTCAGAAGCAGAGTGCTTTCCTAGCAGGCTCAAGGCCCTGGGTTCCTTTCCCTAGCATTGAAAATACTACATGGAAGACTTATTAAGTACATAAACAGAATCATTTCACATCAGGAGAGACCAAGTAGTAGGATGTGTAGAGATGCCCAGAGGGTCACGCCCTCTGCATATGCTACAGTCCCAGAGATGGACAAAGCCATGGAGATTTCTAGAATTTCTTTCCCTAGTCCTTATCAGATGAGGAGCCAGACAGTCCACTTTCACTTTTCTTTTCTTTTTTTTTTTTTTTTTTTTTGCGGGACCAGGGCTTGAACTCACGACATACACTTGCTAGGCAGGCACTTGTGCCACAGAGCTATCTCCCCAGCCCCAAGACAGGCAGTCCAGGAAGCCCAACACTTCACCTAGGGTTTCAGAGGAAGAGGGAGTCGAGCTTTCTGGCCCTCACTGAACTACCCTAAAAAAAAACCCTTATCTTTCACGATATTGTTCTTGCTTTGTTTATTCTTTCATTCTTCTCTGTTATAATTTTTTTAGTTTTACATATCATTTTTAATTTTAGCTTTAAGTCAAAATTATTTTTAGCCATATTCACTATATAAAATGATACAACTTGCTTTGTGAGAGCACAACTTCCGCTTCCTTTTTCTACATATATGGTTTTGTCAGAATGAATCAGATTTTCAGCTCTAGGTAGTCAGTATCAATGTCTTCAACACATTCATTGTTGAGAAACTACTCTGTGTAGGAGCACGGAAGTGGGGATACGGTGGGGCTCAATCGACATTCTTTAGCCTCCGGATATTTGCTCTTAGCATATTTGTAAGTGCATTGATCACAGTTAGACACGATTAACTGCTGGTGGCTTTTTCTCTGTGACCATCACCGATAGCATCCTTTTGGACTTTGAGCTTTTAATTTTGATAATTTGGGGGTGAGCTAAAGAACCTGGAGTGATCTCTGTTTCCCTCCAAGAAAGACTCACCACAAGCTTCTTAAACGCAACGGTGCCTGGCGAGGCAGCCTTTCAGAGCACAGGCAGCTCTGCCCAGGGCCAGGGGTTGGGCTGTGCTTGCGCTGCCGCGCTGGGCCTGCTCTGGGTCCAGCTGTTCTCACGTGCTCAGCTTGAACTTGCCTCCCTGTTGGGCCTGAATTTCTGGATGGAGCCCAGAAGACCCACGGAGACAGAGAAACCTGCCCTGCCGCTTCCTCCTGAGTCTGTGCTCAGCTCTGACCTCAAGATTCCTCCAGTTCTCAGCCTGTTCTCCAAACTCTTCGTCTGCCCATGCGCTGTCATAAATCAGCTGCCACCCTAGGTTTCTAGCCCTCTTGAGCGAATCCTCACTCTCCCACCACCCACTGGGAACAGAGGGGGGGGGGGG
>PVKN010001211.1:8968-33515 GCA_004027915.1 Capromys pilorides | reverse complement strand
GCTAGAAATGTGGAACCCTAGAAGAATGCTTTTATAAAACACCAAGGGAAATTGGGGGTGTTTACCCCATCCCCCAAAGGGCAAAAAATATTAAAACAACCTTTCCTAAACTGCCACGTATCTAAACATAGTATGAGTGAACACACCAAATAATATATATGTTTATCTCTCTCTAGTTAAAAACCAAAACGGAGGCTTTGGTTCTGTACTGGCATCGTAAATTTACATTTTGGATGTCACAATTCCTCTTAAATTACTACTACCACCCCAAAAGAAGAAGTACAATTTCTTTCCACCTACGACTTCAAAATCTCTAGGAATTTCATCTCCAAATGAAAGTCTCCAGGTAAGGAGGGAACAATATAAGGATATCAAAAGGAAACCAGGCATAGTACACACCTGCAATACCAGCTCTCTAGAAGGCTGAGGCAAGAGGATCACAAGTTCAAGCCCAGCCTGGGTAACTCAGCAATTTAGTGAGACCTCAAAATAATGACAACAATAGCAATAGCAGCAATAAAGGTTGTAGATGTAGTTTGATGTGAAGGCCATGAGTTCAGTCACCAGTTCAGTCACACACACACACACACACACACACACACATACACACACACTCACAGCAGATAGAAGATAGAATCTTAGGGGTCTTAGAAAAATTAAGCTTTTCTTTGGTTATAATCTTGATAAATAAATGCCCTAGTATTTAAAACCAAGAAAACAAACCGTTGGAGTCTGGTTGCTTCAATATAGTTGGTTATATACAGATTCTCTTCTCTTTTTTGATTTTTTTTTTTTTTTTTTTTTTTTTTAGGGAAGGGCTTACAGGGTATTCAGAGTTTCACTACCAGATTGAACTTGCAGTGATCTCTGCCTGTTTACAGCCTCCCAAGAGCTGGGATTACAGGTTCTGAACCACCACGCCCAGTTTTAATTGCAGGCTCAGCAAGCCTTGGGGCAAGGGCCGGCAGGGTAGGCCCAAGGATTGAACCTCCAGCCCCTGCACCTGCACCTGCGCCTGCTTGCAGGTGCTTTAATCTGCTGAGCTATCTGGCAGGCCCTTAACATTTTCTTTCCATCTTTTATTTAGATTCTGCTGTCTTTATTGCTCTCTCTTGCTTTCTTTTCTTTTCTTTATGTTCCTCTTTGCTGCTGAGCTATGTTATTGTATTTTAGTTTGCCAATCTTTGCTGTTGTGTTTAAATATTGTTCATCTGTCAGCTCCTCTCCCATCACGCAAATGGTTCACAGGGCCTAGGAAAGCCAGGGAAGGCCGTAGCCTCACTCGGCCCTTTGGGTCCTTTTACTGAACCAGAATGAAATCTAGACATTCACCCATACGTCAGAGCACCCCGTGTGGCCCTCCTCCTGCCTCTCCTCCTCCAGGCTGTACCCAGTGGCCCCCATTCATCCAGGCCGTTCCACAGATACCTGAAACCCAGAGCATGTTGAATTCTGCATGGATTATATTTTTTCTTATTCATCCCAATAGTAAGGTGTAATTTACGAATTAAACATAACAAGAAACTAACAACAACTAGCAATAAATGGCATAATTATATCAACATACTGGTAAGTTTATTTAAAGTTTATGAACTGCTTATTTCTGGAATTCTCCAGTTAATATTTTCAGGCACATTTGACCACATGTAATAGAAACAAAACCAACCTGTGGATAAGGGAGGGGGGGCTGCTGTCTGTCTCTTAAGCAGTTTGCTCAGGATGGGTAAGGTTAGACTAAAATCCTCTTTCACAGGCTCTTGAGAACATGATATCTCACTGAACAGTGTCCCATTTTAGAAGCTATTTGCATTTGCATGAAACTTTGGGTACCCTTTTGCACCCGGTAATGGGGACATGTAATTTACAACACTGATAAGCCTAGAGGACGTTATGCCAAGTGTCCTAAGAGAGTCACAAAGGGACGAACACTGTGTAATTCCACTAATAGAGGCACCTGGAACATTCAGAAGCATATGCTATGCAAACCGATAGAGAGCTGGGGTTCAGTGGTTGCAGACCTCTGATTTTGTAAGAAAAAGGATTGATGAACACTGGATATACAGAAATGTACATCTTAACACCACTGAGCTGTATGCTTAAAATGACTAAGATGGCAAGTTTTATGATGTATGTATAAGCAACCATCTTAGTCGTTTTATCATAGTGAAAAATTAAGAATTAAAAAAGTTCCATGAGACTTTCCCACAGACATGCAGCCCTAAGCTTGGAAGAGGGAAGCAGAGTTCCCATAGCTAATATTTCTCACCATTTCTGACTGGGACCCACAGTAACAACCATGCTTTCTGTCATACATCCCAGCAGCAAGATGATAGATAGATAGATAGATAGATAGATAGATAGATAGATAAACTGAACATATATAACTACAAAAGATATGTAAAATGTAATTTACCCATTATATAGGAGGTATTCTCATTTTTTTCTATTTATCTTATTTCATTTTTTTAAGTTATAATTCATGAAATTGATGTCATAATCTCCATGGTCTCTGCCCACAGTCTGAAGAACACTAATCTGGATCAATCTCCAGTGCAATGCAGAGATGTGCCCAGCTGCCTCCCTGCTGGATGTCACTGCTCCCCTGCCTGAGAGCCTTTAGTGACGGAGAAGTCACTCCCCACAGATCACACGTTCCACGAGGAACCCACCAGGCTCCCTGTGCAGCTGCTCCAGGTAAGGCGGGGTGGAGCCGGGGTGACTCCAGGTCTGGGACCAGCTGGGAGAGACTGAGCAGCTCAGAGTGGAGTGGAAGCACGGTTCCTAGCAGGTACCTGGAGCGGGCTTGGGCAAGCGGGAAGCAGGGGCAGGGCTCTGGGAAACCTCCCTCCCCCCATGGAGCTGTGGCTCAGACCTGCCCCCTCTGCCTCCTCTCCACTCTAGCGCCCGATTATTTCCACATCCAACATATGATCTCATTCCCCCTGGCACTGCCTGGGAGAGCTTTCCTCCCCCTCGAGGGGCTCAGCCTCCATGGAGACAGATTCCCCAACATTCCCTCTTGCACCCCACCCAGCCCTCAGCACTCCAGCAGGCCACCTCTGGCCATTCCCAGGTCTGCTCCCTTGGTTCTGGGACCTGAGTTATTCAGACATGGGCAGCCTGAACATGTGCAGCCCCCACCACCCCCACCAGGCATCCTGGAGACCTGCCCAGGCTTGGGACAATGAGGCTCATCCACCCTTGGCTGTATCCTCTTGAGAGAAATAAAACAAAGACAGCACCACCACGTGGGACCAGAGCTGCCCACTGGACATCGAAGCCCTGGCTCCTGGGAAGAGAAAAGGACGATGCCTAAAGTCCTGGTGAAGGCAGTGGGCTGAGCAAAGATGGGCTGTCCTCAGCCCATCCAGCCCAGGGTGTGGCGTGCAGTGCTCCTGCAGCCTGAGTGTTACAGCCTGGCTGAGGCAGGTAGGATCAGGTCAACCTCGGGGTGGGGCGGGGCCAGTGAGAGGTGATGATCTCATCGTGTTCTTAGGACCCAGAGAAAAAAATGTGAGATGGCAGAGAGATGGGAGGGAAAGAAAAGACAGGTGACAAAAACGGGAGAGGCAAGAACAGCTGAAAATATCAAACAAGGGGCAGCTTCCAGCTTGAAAGGGGGCTCAGGTCAGGTCCAAGCTCTCAAACCTTTCCCTCAGCAACAACAACAAAAAAATCTTCATGCGTAAATAGCTCACCCTGTACCTGCCATACTGCTCACCTATTTTCTTCTCAGGGCTCTGGAACAGAAGTGTCACCTGGAGCCCACCCTCGCACCCCGGCCCGACACCATCCTTTCTGCCTCACCCTCTTTCCCCAGGGTTCGACAAAGTTTAATTGATGGAGTGAAACTAAAGGTAACACAATAGGCTCTGCACTCCTCCCTTCTCCCCTCTGTGGCTGCGGCTGTCTTCTCTCTTTTGTTTAAAAAGCCTCCCATTATTGACATCTCATCTCTCCTTACCTGCAGTCCAGTTAGAAGCGAGCTGCTCTCTTCTCACTCCCTCAATTAGTGGTACCCTGGGCTTCTCTCAACATCAGTACCACTGCTGGGCTCTCACCATGACATCACCTCCGAGCGCCCTGATTGGCCAATGGTGGGTTGCTTGGCAATTGGACAGTCTCCTCTGGTGGAGCCGGGATTGCCTGAGTGAGTAACTCTTAGCAGGCCAGGCGGTGGAAGATGATGTCAGACAAAGAGCCCTGCTGGAGAGACAGAGGGTGAGGGTGTCGAGGAGGACTGGAAGAGGGAGTGGTACCAGGAGGGTGGGGGTGCAGGCACAGCTTGCAAGCTGAGGGACTGATGAATGACTATGAGAATCTTTAGCGCTTTCAGATCTGGAGGTGGGAGAATATGGAATCTAGAGAAGCAATAAGAGAGAGCAGATGAAACCTCAAAATAGCTTCCCAGAGGGTTTGGTGTGCGTTTCCAGCTCTATTAGAAGGGCTGGAAGGGTTGAAGAAGAACGTAGAAGGTGGGGAGGGGTCTGTCGAGACCCTAGATCTAGAGCTGTGAGGTCTGCATGCAGGGGTCTCAGGACAGCAGAGACCTCCTCTGGCCACCTCATACAGGTGGCACTGTATCTCTGCGGTGGCACTGGCCCAGCGCTAGTTCATCCTCACAGCCTGCTCAGCCAGGCAGGGCCCGTCGGAAGGAGCCACAGGTAGGAGGCAGATTGGCATCCCTGGGTCATTCCAGATAGCCAGGAACCATAGCAGAGGGGATGGGTCCCCCATCATGGCTTCTGTAGTTACACACACACACACACACACACACAGACTGAAGAAGCCCTCATGTAGCCTCAAGCAACTTCCACCCTCAGGCCACTGGCTAGAGCAGGGAGGTGTGGCAGTTGAGGGGAGGTGTGGCAGTTGAGGGGAGGTGTGGCAGTTGAGGGGAGGTGTGGCAGTTATAATCACAATACCATTACCAAGGTTAGAGTGTTGACAGATGCACACAGAAGTCCTGACATGCATTCACTCTGCAGGCTGTGCTGGGCAGTAAGTTGTGTCACAGCCCCAGTGAAGAAAAGTTCCCCCTCCTCCTCGTCACCCCGCCTGATTACAGCCCCCTCCCTGCCCTCATCAGCTTCTCGCCCCACCACCCAGCCTTGGTTCACTCCAGGTTCTTGGGAGGCTGTGATTATGACAAAACATGCATGACACAACATTTACCATTTTCACCGTGTATGCCTGCGTGGTACTAGGGCTCAGTGGAACACATGCTTGGCAGTGCAGGGAAGGTCTATCAGGGAGCTGCATCCTCATTACCCATTTTTAAGTATGTTGTCCTATATCCAACCGTGATGTCCCACACCCATCGCCACCATCCACCTCCAGAATGTATTCACCTTATCTAACTGACATCTGTCACCATTAAACAGCAATTCCTCTTTCCTCCTAACCTCTAGCCTCTTTTCATCTTAATAAATTTACCTATTCTAACCACCTCCAGGTGGAGTTGCATAGTCTTATTAGTCCTTTTCTCAGAGCTAGGACAAAATACCTGACACCTGCGGCTTAAAGGAGGTTTGGTTCAGTTCCTGGTTTCAAAGGGTCTGGTCCACAGCCGGCTGCCTCCAAGGCAGAAATGGGTTGGAAAAAGTGTGTGGCGTGGGAAAACTGCTCACCCCATGGTGGCCAGGAGGGACAGAGAGTGGAAAGGGCCAGGGTGTGATGAGACCCCCAAAGGTGCACCCCTCTACTCACCCCTCTTCCTAACAGCACCTTTAGCTAGAAAGTCATCAGTGGACTGACCTCCTGATGGGCAGAGTGCCTCTCATGACCCAAACTCCTTTCAAGAGTGTCACAGGACTTGAGAGCACACTTCCAATCCAACCTATAGCACGGTATTGCTCCTCCAGTGCTGGGCTTCTTTCCTAGGACACAGCATCTTCCAGCTTGGCCCCTGCTGTCACAGCTTCAGAATTCCATCTTGTCATCCTTCTTGAGGTTTGTTCGAGGTCAGTCAGCGTCGTACATTCTCACCCTCTACCACACACGCCATGCTGGCTGAGAATGCAAAGACACAAAGCGCATAGGGTTTCCTTGAATTTAACCCATGCTTTGAAATTTTTATTTCTATCACAATAACATCAGTGAGCTTAAAGTGCTGAGCCATGCATGTAGAAGTCATGCCATGCGTTCACCCCGCAGGTTGTGCTTGGGACACTGGGCTGTGCATCGCAGTCCCTGCCCTGCCCCACTCTTGGCCAGGACCCCCCAGATGGCATTCACTGCCCACACCCGGTGTTGTTCTGCAGAAAGTCCCGCATGTGCCTACATCACCTGCCAGGCTCCCTGGCACTGGCCAGGATAAGGCGTGACCCTGCCTGCCTGTAGGGCTTCATGGCACATCCAGATGTTCTCCTGCCCTGCCCTCTGCAGCGCTGCAGGCAATAGGAAGAGCACATCTGTTTGACATTCATCAAGTGCCATCAGCACACTTCCCATGCATGCCACAAGCTATGGACCCAGGACCCTCAAGGCCAAGCCAGCCCCCGTCAGGGGAATCAGGCATTCCTAAAGATATCAGAAGCAATGCTTTCAATATGTAAAGGTGTTGGCAGCCACACTGCAGACAAGCTAGAATCTGGAATCCTTGCAAACTCCAGATGTTTGCATGGCTATCAAGAGAGCCCTCTCCCTTCCCCCAGTCTGCTGTCCTCCCCAGCCCAGAGGAGCCTGAACTCCACAGATCTGCGGCTGTGGAAAGGGAGGGAGGGGGAGCAGGACAGTGAGTTGCCATGGTGACGGCAGCCAATCAGACAGCCTCTGCTGCTAGGGGAGGGAAGCTCTGGTTCTAAAACCTGACTAGAAAGAAGGGTGAGGTCTAGACAGAGGGTGGAGCGAAGAGAGACAGGACATCTCTACCTGACAGCAGAGAACGAAGAAGAGAAGGGATGGGGAGGGCGGGATGAGGAGAATTATCTAGCTGTTGTTTGTGTGCCAGGTTGTAGTGGGCAATACTAGTACAAACACACAATCAGTACATCTGTAGAGGGGCTACCCACTCCACCTACGACAGAAACAACCCCTGAAGGGAAAGGTCACCCACCAACAGCCTCCTGTTAAGAGATGATGCTGAGATTGGTGCTTGGGGTATAGGAGAGGGAAAATAATACCAGACAGAGATGGAGTGAGACAAGCTGGGTAGCGCCACCATCCAGAAGGCTGCCTGGGAAGGCGAGTCCCAGGGGCTTCCCTGAGGGGGCAGAAAGCAACCTAAAGTAGTAATGGAACCATGAAAGAAACAGTGGAAGTAAATATCAAGTCCGAAGGACAAAGGGTGAGGAAAGACCAAATCCAACCCAAAAAATCATCAAGGTCAAAGTTAGGAGATTAAAGGGGTGGGACTCCCATTAGGAAACAGAGGGAAAGGAGGAGGAGGGAAGACTGTGAGCCCCACGCTTGAGGGTTCAAAGCTCCCTGGAGCCCAGCAGAAAGAGGCAGACAGCTGCAGGCAGTCCCTGCCTCCCCTACCAAGTCAGCCCGGGTCTGGGCTAGCCGGTGATGAGACCCTCGGTGCAGCCGCAGGACCTCGAGGGTCTGCGGACCTGCACCGTCAACTCTGGGGTGCCATCTCACAGACCAGACTACACTGTGCCAGTGATGCTGGAATCCTGAGTCCCCAGGTTCTGCCTGACTGCAACAGGGGGGCCAGGCTCATTGATGCCTACGCAGGAATCCAAGCACAACGGCATTCAGGGCAGTGACCTGCCCTAGAGTCACCTCCACTCAAAATCCCTGGGGCATAAGGAGAGGGTCGAGTGCCTGCAAGGGCCCTGCCAGTGACCCCCATGGTAGCACCAGTGAAGGACTCACCAGGCAGGCATGACGGAGGCCCTCCCAGAAGCTTTGGCCTCTTTCTAGCCCTTGGGTTCCAAGCCTCACACCCGACCCAGAAATCCAATCAGTGCACCAGTGTCTCAGCTGCACAATTCTGATTTTTACAAGTGGTGCAACATAAGTCAGTGTTGATTTTCTGCTTTGTTTTAAGAGGAAAATAAGTTTGGGGAGATTTTCTTATGTGGAATTTGTTAAACTGAACATCGTCGGCTATTTGCTTCATGCATAGAAAAACTGGTGTGCATGATGTCATTTTTTTAAATGTGGACACTTATTTCACTGGAAGAGAGGCTCTTCTGACTCATGGGTCCTTGTGATATCAGTGTATCAGATTTTCTTTCAACCAATTTAGGCAGGAACTCAGTCAACTCAAACAGAAGCAACGTTGGCAGCACAAACTGTTTGTTTATGCTGACGATTAAGCTTACAAGCTCAACTATAGTGGTGGTAGTAATAACAGTATTTGATATGCATAGAAGCAACATTTACCCAGTGAGCTAAGACATACAGATTACTTAAAAGAGCGCCTGGCACAGTAGGGTCTCAGTAAAAGCCAACTATTGCTGTGGCCAGTGCAGGGCCACCAGGACAGCCCTCCTTGAAAGAAGGCTATGAGTCTCCATTTTGGCTTGCCCTTGCCCTACTTCCGTGTGCTGATATGTACAGAGCTGGCTAGGGTATTGCTCTACCCTCCTCAGTTGGCTTTAAGCAGAGCAGAAGGGTCTAGCCGAAGTGCTGATGTAATGCAACAGATCAGTGATGCCCACCTAGAGCTCCCTACCGCTGAGCGTGAGCTAGACTGAGAGACAGAGCCATGCTATCCCTGAGACTCAGCCTTGAGAACCAGCCCATGATGTCCCAGGGCAGGAAGGCCAGACAACAAAGCTGAGGCAACCTACCAAACACACAAGGTATGTCCCCAAACTGTGTTAGGCAGAGGCCTCCAAGCTTCAAGCTTCCAACCTCGAGCTTCGTGCTTTGAGGCTCCCTGTTACTGGAATCTGATACCCTTCCTGCCTCTGAAATCCCTCTCTCTATCTCTATCACACCTCCATCCTGGCCCACAGCACTCCCACCAGCTTCACAGTGGCTCAACCCTAAGCCCCTCCCCACTTTACAAACTGATAAAACCCTGTTCAGCCCTGGATCTCGCCTTTGTTTCAGTTAGCCACGTTCTGGTTGGCCCTAGGAGCCCCTGGGAACCCAATAACTGCAGATGTATCTGTGTCTCTTTATTCTCACCATGTGGCGCACTGGAAGTGGTAGATTGGAATTTACTTGCTAGAATTCCAGTAACTTTCCCGGGATGACAACTATAAACCCTTCCAGACCAAGCCATTGCTAGGGCGGGCTCTCTGTAGCAATGGCCATTCAACATAGAGCAGACCACCTGTGAGTCTTAGGTTGCAGGAGACAGAAGCCCATTTCAAATTTGCTTTAGAAACAAGAGAGTGTATGTTAAACGCAATAGTAAAATATTTTAAGACACATAATCCAATTAGAAAAAGGGCAAAAAGTATAAAGAAGCATTTCATCGATGACAATACACAAACTCCAAAGACACACAGCAAAGCGCATTCAACATCCCACGCTGGGGAGGCTGAGAACAGAAGAATCACTACAAGACAGGGCTGCCTAGTGAGACCCTGTACCAACTACTTAAATGAAAAAATAATAATAAATAAATAAATACACATTTGCCAGATGACCAAGCAATTGCATACCTGGGCATTATTCTGAGAAAAATAAAAACTCATTTTTTTTTTAATGAAAGCTTGTTTTTGTTTTTTTGTCTTATGGCTGGCTCAGCCCGTCCTGGGGGTGGGGCTGGCGCAGCATGTGGTGCCAGCAATCAAACCACAGTCCCTGTGGTTGCCTAAGCTTTCCTTAGCAGTCGCTTTAGACCTCTGAACCATCTTGCCAGCCCCTAAAAACTCATTTTAAAAACACTTGTACCTACAAGTTCTTAGCAGTTTTGTTTCTAACAGCCCTCAAATGGAAGCCACTGAGATGTCCCACATTAGGACGGTGGGTAAGCAAGTCCGAGTGTCCAGATCACTTAATACTACTCATAGTACAAAAGGGCGGGCTCTTGGTGGAACAAAGTGATTGTGTCTCTAGGGAATTACGTGGGAGGTCTTGGGAGCCATTCCAAAGAGGTCACAAACTGATTCTACCTGTAGAGTAATTACAATATGACAGGATTATAGAGGCAGAAAACAGACTGGTCATTACCCAGAGTAAACTGAACCTGGTGCTGCTCCACACATGTGCCCAGGTGGTAGAATGACATGGAGCTGTACACAGGCCAATGTCTTGCCAATGTCCGTTGCCTGGTTTTGATCCTTTACTATAGTGATGTAAACTCTAACCAAGGGGGAAGGAAGCTGCCTGCCTCTCTGTGCATGCAGGGCCTCTCAGGCCATCTCTGCAAGTTCTTCCAATTTGTGGTTATTCCAGAATGCAACGGTGCCTCAGATCACAAATGCTTTATGATGGAAGTCTTGGGCCAAGTGTTGCTTCTGCTCAAGCTCCGCACTGGGCAAGGAACACGGAGGCGATCGTCTTCCCCAGATCCTGGAACGAACTCAGTTTGTAAACTTAGGTACCACTATAAAGACTGTAAAACCTTACCAGAAAAAGCCGGGCCTGCTTCATGGAACCCAAAGCAGAGGCTCGTCTGAGGAGCACACCAGGAGAGCAGTCAACAACCAGGGCAGGCTCCCTTCCTCCCTGCATCCATCTCTTCCACCCTTCTGCAAAGAGGCCTGCCTCTCTCCGAAGGCCACCTTCTCAGCTGCTTCACAGGCAGAGATATTGCTGCCTTTGGGTGACCCTGGTGTCTTTTGTAGTCAGGTCACAAAGAGAAATCCATCATTGTCCCTTAAATGCAAACTTCCCAGGAAAAGAAGTTCAACTAACCTAGCTTGGGCCAAGAGCTCAGGCCTCGTCCCACAGGTCATGCAAACAGCCCCATTTGCAACACCAGCTCTGCGCCCATCCGTGCCATGGGGAGAGGCTCTCATCGTAGGCAGGGCCCCTTTCTTCCCCAGCTTCTTTGCAAATGGTCCTGTCCACAGAGGAAACCATAGAGAACACTGGGAGAAGGGCCGGCCATATTGCAGGTTCTCCCCCTTGGGAATGAAAAGGGAAGGAGCCTCCAGGCCAGCAGCCAGGGCATCACTGGCCTAGACGACACTTGCCAAGGCTCACGCCATAGCAAGGTGGCTCCTACTGCACCTAGAGTGAGCTGCAGGCACTGCCCACAGCAATGTCCTCTTCACCAAGATCCCTCAGGGCCATCCAGGTAATAATTGGCTGAGGTAGCCATGAGGGTGGGGAGCATGTGGCCACCAGACTTCTGAGATGTCCGTGGTACTGTTCTAAAGACTCTGCTCTCCAGGCTTGTGAGGTTTCCAGTGGCACAACACCTGTAAAATCTTAACTGGCAGCCCGTCAGTTTAATTTAGAGAAGCTGCGTTTGCAGAAAGCCGGCTCAAGACAGCTTGCTGGGCTCAGCCACTGGGCGGGATCACGCCTGTGGGTTCTTCGAATAAAGCCCAAGGGTCGTGTCTGTCTCTTCCACATGACAGGCTTTGCCTCCAGGGACTGAGGGCAGCTGGAGAACATTCTACCTCCACCTTGCCAGTGCTGCCAAGCATCCCAAACCACAGCCCGAATTGCTTTGTGGCAGGAGGACCCCGTCCTTGCCCAGCAAGGGAGATCTGTGGACAGAGGAAAGCAGCTCGGAAAGGACCAGGGTCCACCGCTCCCCAGCCCGTCCTGCTGTCCTTGTTCCAGTTGCCAGAGCCTCTGTGTTTCATAATTGGTTGCCAAATTTAGTTCCCGATGTAGGTTGCTGCACAAGGTAACCGATGTGCCTCAGTCAGCCCGTGACTCGCTTTGGGGATGGATGCGAAGTGGTCTCCAACCCTATACCATGAGCAGAGAGGATTATAGGCGCAAGATTGTGTAACTGCCCTGATTTTTTCTATCGGCTTTCCCCAGACAGCCTCAAACTTGACATCGCCCCAGTGCACCTTGCGAAGCCCCAGGGAGCTGCAGCACAGGCTGACATCCTTCAGCGTGGCCTTTCTAGTCCCAAAACCCTCTGTGTCAGTGGAAAAATGGTCCAAGTTTCCAAGCCAGCAGCAGCCCGTTCACCAGTAGTTTGTCTATGTGCGGCTTGCGGCCAGGTTCCCATCCCAGCACGCTGGAAGCCCGTTGTCTCCTCGACCAAACCAGGTCGGCATGTGGTATTCTCTCTGAATACCATAATGCATATTATTTCACAGTCATTTGACTGCAAATTGACAAGGAAGTGCCCAAATTACCATAAGCAAAAACAGCAAATGTATTTAAGCTTAGAGGAGTATCACAGAGAAATTAGCACACAAAGGACAGCTGGCTGAAACCTGGAAGAGAGATGCAGCAGAAAAAGCAAGACCTCGCCCTCTACTCCCCTCTCCCCTCCCCTCCCCTTCCCATCTCTCCCCTCTGCTACTCTACCCTCACCTTTTCTCCCCTCCCTTTCATTCTGTCTCCCTCCTAGGGGGCGTGCAAGTTAGCTGAGTTGTTTAAGCCACTGCTTGGGCAAACCCAGTCAAGCTCAGGGGACCACGGTTCAATCCCCAGCTCCACATGCCTTTCCAGACTCTCCCTGAAGGCAGCCTGAACCAACCGCCCCCCACCCCCCCACCCCCGCAAAAAAATTCCTCATTTCCCTCCTTCTCCTCAATCTCTTCTTCATATTCCCCACCCTTCCTTCTGTGTCTGTATCCTTCCGAAAGATTATTTCCTCAATTTCCATAATAGACTCCTGGCTCTCCTACATGTCCTGAGGTGACAGAAAGGCAGACCAGCTCTCTCATTCACAACTTTCCAGGCAAGAGAATCAGTCTGGCCCAGGTCAGTGCAGGTGCAAGGGCAGTGCCCAGGATTCTGGCCACACAGTGTGGATGTGCCTGGATGGCAATGGAGAGGCAAGGCCACTTCTACATGTGTGTTCAGTCAGGGTTAACAGCTCCAAACTTCTATGTGTGTGGAAGGTGAGTGGATGTCGAGGTGCTACACTCATCTGTGGACTCATCCAGCAAGGAACTGAGCAGCTATCAGCAGGCAGGACTAGTTGGAGGCAGTTGCTGCATGGCTCAGCCACAAGGGGGCGCACTTGCTCCCAGTTCCGTCTTCCTCTCTCTGCTTCCTGGCTCCCACGAGCTGAGCAACTTTTCCGCCACCAAGCCACTCTGTCACCCTCTTTTGGCTTTGGAGACAGCTGACCACAGACTGAGACCCTGTGTCTTAGTTACTTTTTACTTGTTGCTGGGACAAATACCCGACACTCAAAATGAAGGAAGGAAAGGTTTATTTAGCTCACAGTTGCTGGAAGTTTCAGTCCATATTACGCTGGCCCGAGGCTGAGTGGAACAGGGCAGAGGGCATCCAGTTCATGGCGGCAGAACAACCAGGGGAGTCGAGAGCAACAGCCCTTTAAAAAGTCTCTTTGTGCTCAGTCACTCTGATGTGGGCCCATTGTGCCCTAGGGTGGAACCAATCATACCCCAGGATGGGCCCTTGATCCCGCTCTAGGGAGGAGCCAATCATATCCTAGGCAGGCCCAGGTCATGCTCCAGGGAGGAACCAATTGTACCCCATCAGTACTAAAACACATAATCCCAGTGGATCGTGACTCATGTCTCAAACTCTAGAAGTCCCCACCCCATGATTGCATGAGGCTTTGGGGGGACAACTAGACATAAACCATAACACCCTAAGACAAAAATACATTCTGCCTTCTTCAAGTTCCGTAGCGTATTTCATTCCAGTAACAAGAAAGTGACTAAGACAGCGACTAACAACAAAACCAAGAATACTGTGCTTGTTGCCAGAATGTCTCTGAACTAAGGTGACTGCCAACAGTAGGATGCTTGGATTGAGCGGGACAAAACGGAGACAAGCTGGGTATGCGAAGGGTATTGTCCTGCCTGTGTTCTGACCTCCATCGCTAGAGCGCCTTCCTCCCCAGTGTGGAGTCCCTGGACTGAGCACTCCAAGGGATGGCAGAGCACACAGCACACAAGTGACTCTTACAACTCAGAGTCGGGGGCTAGGGGCTGAGGTGGCCCCCTCAGCAGTCCAGTTCTGTCTGCAGCCCTTCTCTGTGCACAGAATGTGCTGGAACCAGGGATCCAGAATCATCTCTGGGGTCACCCTGGCACATACCCTTCCTGTTCTTCTCAGAGCCACAGAGAACAGTGGGGCGGGGCTGCCTGCACCTGTCGCTTACAGAGTGTGTTGATGGACTGCGAGAACATAGAAGATCATGTAGGTGGACAACAAGCAAGGGTGGGAGAGAAAGAAAGAACTACAAGCCCACCCGGGGATGAATGGAAAGCCTGTGTTATTTTCATCCACCTTCCGGCATGGCTTAGGATCTGTGCCTTTCAGTCAATGGGGAGAAAAAACCAGTTGAGATCAATAAGCCCCAAACTTGACCACAGGAATCTTGTGGACACATTAGCCCATGAAAAAATCAATTTATGTCCAAATATTCAAGGAAAATAGAAACAAGCATAAGCAGAATGCCAATGGCGTTCTCTTATCTGTGCAAAATAAGTAGGGCATTAAAAGAAAAATAGAAATAGATAAGTCAGAGAAGGCATAATAGATTTCGAGCTAATTGGAACATGTGAGAAAGGTCATGTCTCAGTGTTCGCACTTCCTAGAAACAATGAATTTCTGTTTTCTTGTTAGAAAGAGAAAAATCTCATGGTCTAGAAAGATTTTCTAAGGGGAAATGGTGTTTTCTTATCGAGACAGAATGCTTTTGACAAGAATGGAATTTTCATAGGTGATTCCACATCTACGGGGCTGCAGGAGATGGAGACCCTGTAGGTAGTGACAGAAAGGCCACTGGAAACTGCATGGGCCCAGGCTAGTGCTGAGTGTCAACCAAGGAAGTACACAAGGGTACAGTTGGGGTGAAGGAAATGTCCCGTCTTGATTTTGGTAGAGATTAAACTGATTTCTGTATTTATCAAAGCTCTCCAAACTTAAGTGAGTATATTTGATTTTTGATTAAATTATATGTCTAACAAACAGATTTGGAAACAGCAAACATGGCATGGTGATGACCTGTATCTGTACCCACATCTGCACCCCTGTGGTAAGGGAAGCTGCTGGCCCACAGCTGGAGCACGGGTGGGCACCATCATCCCAGGTCTAAAATGGGGTACCTCCTGTCTCCCACAAAAGAAATCAGGGAGGAAGGATCGAGAGAGAGCCTCCGCCTGGTGGTTTCATGGGCTGCAGGGTGAAGAGAGGGGAGACATTAGCCAAGGGTTTCACTTCTAAGATGAATATGCTCTGAGGCTCTAAGGCACCACATGGTGATTGTGGATCACAATGTTCGGATGCTAGGTGACAGCAGATCTTAAGTGTTGTCACTACATAAATAAATGTAATGGTGGAAGGTGATGGTTATGCTGATGAACTGGACTGTGGTGATCGACCAGTAAGGAATTCATATAGATCACTTCAGCACACTGTACACCTTACGTACATAGATGGTTTATGTGGCACCTGTGCCCCCATAAAGTGAGAGATGATGAGTTTGCAGAAGGTGACCACTGACCGTTTGCTAGGTGACAGGAAAGGAGGACATCCAGGCCCAGAAACCAGCCTGTGCAAGGCCAGAGGGTTGACAGAGAGAACTTTAATGTTAATTATGATCACCACTGTCCCTGGACGAAAACTAGTCAATCCCACAACCTTGTTTACACTCAAACAGCAAAATGTCTGAACAGCCTCAGAAGAGTAACAAGCACGTCCAGCCAAGTTTCCAGATCTTTCTCCCTCTCTGGCCTGGGTGCATTTGGGGTAGTTCCTTCCATGCCCTCAGCCTTGGCCTCTGTCTCTCCTGCCCTCTCCAGGAGGGGGTGGGTGGAGGGAGCAGGGAGGAGAGAAAGGGAAGGAACGGTCCCCCAGATGCTGCTGTCATGGCAACAAGCTTGGGGCTCTTTGCTCACAGGTGTCTAGAGGTCACCTTTTCCCTTGACACACTTTGGAAGCTTCTTCAGAGTCCTCTTCTGTCACCCACCTGTTCCCTGGTGTCTCCCTCTTTCAATTTCCTGCTGTAGGGGTGAAGGTATCTATGAAGTTCCTCACCCCTTGGAGTGGCCCCTTTGGATAGAATGCAAGACAACTCCAAGCACATCCCTTTCAGGCCACTTATAATAAATCTTCGGGATTCTCACTCAGCCTTTGCTTCAACAAAGTTTCCAGGTACAATGCAGGCCAGCCCTTGTGTGCCTGGCCACCTCACCCTGCCCTGGCATGGGAACGGCCTCTGTGCTTCCTACAGTCTGGGGTCCTCCAGCCTATGTGACTTCCTGGCTTCTAAGGTCACACAGGTGGTGTTCCAGGAAGCTTGTGACTTGGGAAGTGAGAGACAAGTCTTTCATTTGCTATCGCTGCACATGGTGGAGGTAGGAGGGAGCTGGGCTTGGGGACCTGGGGAGGAAGGTGGGATCCACAGCACACCAATGTTGCCCAAAGAAATCTTTCTCTGCTCTTTGGCTTTCCAACTTCTTATCTTTGGAAGCAGAGCAGTCAGCTGAAAAGTGCCAGATAGGATTTCACTTCCCCTAAGTCTCAGGCTCTGGGGTCCACACTTCATTTTAATATAGGGGAGTGGTTGGTTCCATTTTGGGGGTGATCTCAGCCAAAAATGATGTCAGCAATAGCTGCTGTCTATTGACTCCAACCTCCCAAATTCTTTACAAACTGTCATATTTAATTATGAGGATAAACCTGCCAGATGGAAATGACTATTATCACTACCCAGATGAGAAAACTGGGTCTCAAGGGTGCTAACTCACTGAGCCAAAGTTACGCTGCCATGTGGCGCAGGTGCACGACTCACCCACGTTCTGGCTCCCACCCATCTCACCCCTCCTCCTGGATTAAGCACAATGCTGATGCTACGCTTTCCCAGTGTATTTTATTTATGTCTCTTTCACTAGGCAGTAAGGTCCTCTAGAGCAGGAAGCAGGCCTTGGGGAATTCATGTCCTCTGCATGCATCTGAATGCTTCACAGAGACTCGAAAACACGAGCTATAAGGAGCATGGGGGAGATCTATGTAAACAAGGAATAAACCAGTTCTGGTGCTCCCAACCTGGACCCAAGAATACGGTTACAGAACTTGACACCAGCATGCCCCAGGTGTTCTCTGGGGTGCAGAAAGGAGATCTAAGCCCCCACCTGAGAGACGAGGGCGTTGAGCTGGGTTATTTCTAAGGCTCCTGCTGCAGCTCTCCAGGAGCCAAGGGAGGAGAAAGCAGAAGCAGTGGCTGCCCTCTCATGTCTGCTCGTGCACTGGGCAGTGCACAGGAAACACAGGGACAAGTGTTAGGAAGAGCCTGGAGGGCTCTGAGCCCAGCACACAGAAAACACTGAGGGAAGGGAGAAGCAAAAAACCTGAGGGTGGAGGCGAAAGAAGGGCTCGTTCCAGGGCAATAGAGGCAAACCTCTATGCTCTGGCAATGTGTTTCAAGCTCTGGATGCTGACCTCCCCAGACGGCGGCTGCCCTGCTCCTCTGGAATTCAGGAGGGAGGAAAGGAGGAGGAGCCCATGGTCCTCAAAGGGAGGAAACTCATGCAGAAGCAACGTTTCTGGAAGGTATTGTAAGAACTGATTTCAGAATGTATCAAAATCAGGAGAGGACAACATCAAACATCTTCCCTGTCATGGACCTCTCTAGGCTTGTTGTACCTTGTCATCCGGGCCAACGATGACATCCAGGGCCCCCATAGTTGCCAACATCCACAGCGTTCATGGATTTTATACAAAATGATGTGTGGTGTGCATATGGCCTTTGCCCATCTGCCTGTGTATGTTAAGTCATTTTTAGATTACTTGTAATTCTCAATCAATGTCTCCATAACTCTTCTGGTGCAATGATTCACCATAATATTCAGCTCAGGGCAAATTTAACTTTCAGTTTGGGGAGGTTTTAGAAAATTTTTTAATATTTTTAATCCATTTTAATGATCAGTTCAACTCATCTGTATGGACTATGGATACCGAGGCCAGCTGCACCTTGTTGTGAGCTGATTACGTCATTCGTACCATGTCTCCACAGAGAAACTTGTGTCCGGATCTCCATCTTGGACCAGCAGGACCTGAAGCCCCTGTGACACCTCACCCTTCCTCCCAGACGCTAACCTCCACGCACTGGCTGCTCTTCCTCAGCCCAGGGCAGGCCCTCTCTGCCTCAGGCCAGGCTCCCCATGGGTGAGCTCAGAGCGTTGTGCCTTGGGCACAAATAACACAGGTCACAGCAGCATGACATCACTCTGTTCGGCTGAGGCCCTGAGAGCTCCAACAGTGTTCTCATCCCCCAAGGGACAATCCAGGGCAAGTGCTCCAGGGACCACAAACCTCTGCACATCTTTGGTAATAAGCGCCAAGGCTGCGGAAGTCAGGCCCTGATCACAACCTTCCTCACACAGAGAATACCACCATGGGGTTGGGGAGGGCAAAGAGAAAGATGGGAAACCTACACCTGACCATACCTGATCTGCCCTTGAACATCTGCAATGGCTCCCCAGCACTACAAAAAAGTCCACATCTCTCAGCGCAGCCCAAAATTCTCTGTAGCACCCACACTTCCTTTTGCCCCTATCCCTCCTGCACGAGTATGGAGCCCTGTGCTAGTCAAGGACTCCAGGGAAACAGAACCAGTACCATACAAATAGGGACAAGGATATGGGAACAGGTACAGGTGTACACACAGATGTAAATATAGATAGAAAGTTATAGATATAGATTGATTAGGAAAAGGGATCATGCACTAAGGAGGCCAAGAAGTGCCACGATCTGCCATTTGCCACTGTAAAACCATGGAGTCTAGTGATATAATTTGGTCTGAATCCAAAGGGTTAAAAACCAAGGAAGCTGACCCTACTCTACTCCTACTCTGACTCAAAAGCCTCAGAACCAAGGGAGTCATTGGTATAAGTCCTGAGCCTGAGAGCCAGGAGCTCTGGTGCACATGGATAGAAGACAGATAACCAACTCCAGAAGAGAGGGGAAGCCAGGTGCGGCCACACACACCTGTGCTGTCAACACTTGGAGACTGAAGCAGGGGGATTTGAGTTCAAGGCCAGCTAGGCCTACATAGCAAGACCCTGTCAAGAAAAAAGAAAGAAGGAGCAGGAGAGTGGGGAGAAAGAGAAAATAAAGTAGTGGGTGTGGAGGGGATATGAAAGAGGGAGGGGGAAAGGGAAGGCAGAAAAGGATGCTGCATTAACTTTTTCTACTGTTTTGTTCAATCTGGTGAGGACCCATCTTCTTAGTCTATCCAATCAAGTGGACACATTCATTGCAGACAGGCCCAGAAATATGGTTACCAGCTATCCTGGCAATCCCTAGGGCAGTGAGAAAGGACATTAATCATCACACTCACCCTACCTACCAAGCTGTTTCCTGGCTACAGTGAAATACTATGGGCTCCCTAGAGGTGCTACCCCACTTCCTGCCACCCACCTGGCACTCTCTGGCCAGCTCAACCATGTCTTTAGTTCCAGAGCACACTGTCATCTCTGCCCAGAGCCCTTCCTGCATTCAGCAATGGACATCTCACCCCTGCTTCCCAGCACACATGAAGGTGGCAATGACCAACAACAGCTAAGGTGAGAGGTGACTGTGAACGCAGTGCTTCTAAGGCGCAACTGCAGAGGGAGCAGAACTCCTTTTTTTCCCCCTCATTTTCTATATTTTGGCACAGGGTCTCACTATGCAGCTCAGACTCGCAGGGATCCTCCTGTTTTCAGCCTCCCCAGCACTGGGATTGAAGGTATGCACCACCATGTCCAGACTTGATTGTAGGCTCTGCGAGCCTCAGGGGCAGGGCTGGCATAGCACCTGGGACCAGGAATTGAACCCTGGTCCCTGCACTTGCCAAAGCGGGCTCTTAATCCACTGAGCTATTTTGCTGTCCCTGAAAGCAGAAGTCTTAAGTTACAAGAAGCACCATGCTGAAAGACTGGCATTGAGGAATGAAGATGGGAAAGAGATTCACAGCAAGAGTGAGGATGTCATTTCACACCACTGTACAGTTGCCACTCACTTGAGCATCGTTTACTACAATGCGAAGGCTCTGGCTCCCTCTTGGTCCTTTCATCATGTTTCTGGCTCTCACCATGGGAAATAATATGTACAGTAAATAAAAATGTTTAGTTTCCCCTTTTCTTCTGGGATTAGGGCAGAGAACTATACTACAATCCATTCTTATTTTACCATGTGTTCTGGGGGTGGGGCTGGTGCAGCATGTGGTGCTGGGGATTGAACCGCGGTCCCTTCGGTTGCCTAAGCAGGCACTTTAGACTGTTGAGGCATCTCTCCGGCCCTTTACCATGTGTTCTGAATTCAGCCCTTGGTCAAATTATATGTATCATGTTTGTGTCTAGTTGTCTCCCCGAAAGCCTCATGCAGTCACTGGGGCAGGTTTCTAGAGTTCGTTATTAATTTATGATCCAATGCTGGGATTATGAGAGTGAGTGCGACACGCACCTGGGGCAGATAGCTGAATACAATGTAAGGAAGGGGGAGAGGCTTGCTAACTGCCACAGCCACTACTTCTTTTGCTCTTTGCTATTTTCTGCTGCCATGAACAGCTGCCCTGTGCCACATGCCACTCCACCTTGGAGCCAGCCAAGCATGGACTGAAAACTCCACTAACTGTGAGCTAAATAAATCTTTACTTCCTTAATTTTGGGTGCCGGGTATTTTGTCCCAGTAATGAGAGAAAAGTAACTGAGACAATATGCATTACAAATATTCTCCCCGACTCTGGCTTACATCGTTACCATCTTTCTGGCTTCTTGGGATGAACAGAACTTCTTGACCATTATTTGGTTAATTTTATCAATCCTGCCATTACCATTAGTTTTTGTTTGTGTCTTGTTTAGTTCCCTAAACAAAGGCCACGAAAACACGTACTTGTTTAATCTTCTAGTAACACTGTTATTTCCCTTTGAAACTTGAATCTGCAGCTGACACTACTTTTGTCAACTATATAGAATGGTGACAGCTTCTACTATATCTATGTGTCCATAAATGGGCAAAATAGCATCACAGCAATATTGGGTATTACAATCCACAGAAATGGTATTTCTCTTCTTTAGTTAGGTCTTCAAATTTTTCAAAATATTTTTGCAATTTCATTTGTAGGATTTTGCAAATATTTCTTTATATTTATTCCTTAATATTTAACTTTTGCTCTTTGAGGAGCAATCTTATTGCACTTCATATTGTAGTTCGTTGCTGCTAATAACAGATTATATGTGCATTGTTTTAGCATGCCTTCATAAAGAACTGTGTCTTCTTCAAATAATCACACTTTTTTATTTTTTTAAATTTTATTTTAAAGAGTAAAAATAGGAGAAACAAAGATAGAAAAACAGTAACAAGCAAGAGTACAGACAGTACAGAATTTCAAAACAGGAACAAAATTTAACGATGGTTGTATTGCATATTTTCATCATCAAATCTGTTTAGATTAATAGATATAGGTATGTAAGACTGACCAAATAATTATACATTAACACTTTCAACAAACCTTAATTTTTTAACTCTTCCAAATGCATTTTGTATTTAAGTCACTCTTCCAAAAAAAATTACAGGGATTGAAGATGCAGAAAACGCAAAGTCCAGTGTTTGATTCCTGGTACCTCCCAAATTTATTTATTTATTTTCTTCTTTAGAGTCCTTACCCTAGGGAGAATATATGATATTTGCATATGTATGTCTGATTTATTTCACTTATCGGTATATGTTCAAGATACATCCACTTATACATGAAGTCTTCTAGTTTATCATTCCTTAAAGCTGAGTAATATTCCATTTTATGAAAATATCACACCTTTTTCAATCATTCTTCTGATGATGAGCATTTTGGTTGTTTCCAAGATTTGGCTATCACAAATTGTGCTGCTATGAACATAGGTGCACAGATATCACTATGGTATGAAGTTTTCAGTTCTGGGAAAATTCCCAGTAGGGGAATAGCTGGATTGAATGGGATTTCTAGTCCTAGTTTTTTAAGGACTCTCCACACTGCTCTCCATGGTGGTTGCACCAGTCTGCATTCCCACCAGCAGTGGAGAAGGGTTCCTTTTTCCCCACAGCCTCTCCAACATTTGTTGTTGGTTGATTTCTTTATGCTAGACATTCTTTCTGGGGTGAGATGGTATCTAAGTGTTGTTTTGATTTGCATTTCACGAATGGTTAGCGATGTGGAGCATTTCTTAATGTATTTATAGGCTTGTTGAATTTCTTTCCCTGAGAAGTGTGTGTTCATCTCAGATACCCAGTTCTGGATTGGGTCTTTGAATTTTGGAACCCTAATGGTTTTTAGTTCTTTATAAATTCTAGATAGAAGACCTTTGTCTGAATACTTATTAGTTAAAATTTTTTCAAAATTTGTAGGTTGTCTTTTCACTCTGTTGGTAATTTCTTTTGATGTGAAAAAACTTCTCAGTTGGAGGTCCCAATTGTTGATTCTTTCAAGTGTTACACATGCATTTTGATTTTTGTCCATGAACTCTTTGCCTACCCTGATGTCTTCAAGATTTCTTCCAACTTTCTCCTCTAGGAGATTTAGTGTTTTTCTTTTAATATTTAGATCTTTAATCCATTTTGACTTTAGTTTAGTACATGGTGAAAGACCTGGGTCAAGTTTTAGTTTTCGACATATGGAGAGCCAGTTTTCCAGCACCATTTGTTAAAGAGGCTATCTTTCTTCCAGTAAGCATGTTTGGCCCCTTTGTCAAAAATAATGTGGCTGGGTGTATTTGTATTTGCTTCTGTATCTTGCAGCTATTCTATTGATCCTCATGTCTATTTTTTTTGCCAATACCATGCTGATTTTATCACAGTAGCTCTGTAGTATAACTTTAGGTCAGGAATTGTAAGGCCTCCTGCCTTGTCTTTGTTGCTCAGGATTGCCTTTGCAATTCTAGGTCTTTTCTGGTTCCAGATAAATTTTAGGAATGATTTGTCCAGGTCAGTGAGGTATGTTGATGGTATTTTGATAGGGATTGCATTAAATCTGTTTAACAGTTTAGGGAGTATAGCCATCTTCACAATGTTGGATCTACCTATCTAGGAGCAGGGAATATCTTTCCATTTTCTGAAATCCTCTAGTATCTCTTTTTTCAGAGTACTGTACTTCTCATTGAATAGATCTTTTACTTCTTTAATTAGGTTAATTCCAAGTATTTCATTTTTTTCAATGATATTGTAAAAGGTATTGTTTCTCTAATTTCTCTCTCAGTGTGTTTGTTATCTGTGTGGAGGAATGCTATTGACTTTTGTACCCTGTTGATTTTGTACCCTGCTATGCTACTGAATTTGTGTATTAGTTCTAGTAGCTTCTTGGTGGAGTTCTTTGGGTCATCCAAGTAGATTAACATGTCATCTGCAAATAGTGATAGTTTAACAACTTCTTTATCTATTCTTATTCCTTCTATTTCTCTCTCTTGTCTAATGGCTGTAGCTAATGATTCTAGAACTATACTGAATAGGAGTGAGTACAGGTGACATCCTTACCTTGTACCAGATCTGAGAGTAAAAGACTTCAGCTTTTTCCCATTTAGAATTATGTTGGACATTGGATTGTCATAGATGGCTTTTATCAGATTGAGGTAGAGGCCCTCTATTCCTATTTTTCTGCAGTACTTTGAATATGAATGAGTGTTGGGACTTTGTCAAAAGCCTTTTATGCATCAATTGAGATGATCGTGTGGCTTTTGGCTTTGGCGCTATTGATATAGTGTATGACATTTATAGATTTGTGTATATTAAACCATCCTTGCATCCCTGGGATGAATCCTACCTGGTCATGGTGTATAATCTTTTTGATGATTTGCTGTATTCTATTGGAGAGGATTTTATTGAGGATTTTTGCATCTATGTTCATGAGAGAAATTGGCCTGTAGTTCTCTTTCTTAGTTGCATCTCTCTCTGGTTTTGATATCCGTATAATACTTGCCACTAGGAATGATTTTTGGGAGGATTGTTTCCTTTTCAATTTCACTGAAGAGTTTGAGGAGTATTGGGATTATGTCTTCTATAAATTTCTTGCAGAATTTGGTGGTGAATTCATCAGGTCCTGGACTTTTCTTGGTCAGTAGAATTTTTATTACATTTTGTATTTCACTGACTGTTATTGGGTTATTGAGAGTTCTTATATCTTCTTGATTCAGTGTTGGTAATTTGTACCTTTCTAGGAGTCTTTCCATTTCTTCTCTGTTCTTCATTCTGTGAGAGTAAGGATTCTCAAAGTAGCTACATATGATCCTCTGAATCTCTACTGGGTCTGTAGTAATTTCACTCTTTTCATTCCTTATTGCTTGAATTTGAGTCCTTTCTTTCCTCTTTTTGATGAGGTTAGCTAGGGGCTTATCAATTTTGTTTAATCTTTCAAAGAACCAGCTTTTTCTTTTTTTTTTTAATTTTATTTATTTATTTATTTGTTTGCTTGTTGTGTTTGTTTGTTTCTTTATTTATTCATTTTGTGGCTGGCTCAGCCTGCCCTGGTGGTGGCGCTGGCGCAGCATGTGGTGCCGGGGATCGAACTGCAGTCCCCGCAGTTGCCTGAGCCCTCCTAAGCAGGCGCTTTAGACCACTGAAC
>PVKN010001210.1:0-55293 GCA_004027915.1 Capromys pilorides | reverse complement strand
GCCAGGAGGCCAGCGTCTCCCATCAGCATCCTTAGGTCTTGGCATTGGGGTTTTTACCAGCTCACACTCTTGCTTCAGCCACTGTCATGACCCCCAGTGAGATTCTAACCACTCATTAGTATGGAAAGCAAGGCACACTCTGGCTTCCGGGCGCTGTGTTCTGACCTCCTTCGCACCAGACAAACTTCCTGGAGTCCCGTGTGCTCCTGCGCAGCGCTGGGAGCCCCCAACACCACCAGCAGCGCAGGGCTGTCTGACCAGTGCCGCCTCCTGTGGACGAGGCCCTGGGCCCATCCCGAGGCCTTCTGCTTTCTCCGCCCTGTGGCAGCACTGTATGTGGTGACCATGAGAGGAGCCTCTGTTTCTGCCTCTTCGCAGCCTCCTCTCTCTCTCCCAAGGGCGCATGCACCCACCAGGCTCTCACCTCGGGGTCTGCGGCTCCCACCCCACCCGTACATGGTCCTCACAACTCTGCAAGCACTGCCGGAGACTGTTCAGAACACTGCTTTCTGGTTGGCTGCCATGGCTTTTAAAGTCCTTCCGCCATGGCTCTGACAGGTCCGGCAAGCTGCAGCGCGAGCTGCAGCGCACGGTGCAACTGCGGATCCATCCGCCTTGTGTCTAGTGCTCCTCCACTGCTCTGACAAACTGGCGTTTCCCCGTGGGCATTCCGTGAGCCGGTTCTGCGCCAGAGAGCTGGTGAGTCAGAGCAAGGAGTGGCAAACGGGAGCTGGGACCCTCCAAGGGATTTGAGCTGGCCCCAGGGAGAGGTCAGCGTTGCCTTACTCGCAACCGCCTTCAAAGTGAGGCTGTCGATGAGGGCGCTTAGGGCGGAGGATGCTGAGAGGCACGGAACATCCTAGCGCCACGGAGGCCGAGGCAGGAGGATGCTGGGAAGATGGGGCCCAACCCACGTCATATAGCGAATTAAACACATCTCAAAATTGAAGAAAGAGTAAAAAGGGGCTGGGCGTGGAACTCAGTGCAAGGGCCTGGGGTCCAGTTCCTAGCACGTCAGCCCACCAGTCAGTGGCGCTTTGAGAGCTCCTAGGAGCATCCTTACGTCACCATGCCTACTTGATTTCCTTGCGCTCCTTTTTCCTGACTGTTAGTACACAGCGTGAGGTATCCGAGGCGCTTTCATTTTCAGGTGACAATAATTTAATATTAGAGCTCTTTCAGCAGATATGTCAACTTACAATTGTCATTTTGATCTTCAGGATTATTTTATCTCTCAGCTTTTTAATTTAAAAGAATTACATAAGAGGCTTATGGAACAAAGAAGAACTCATCAGTCTCTTTCTTTTACAACTGCAATTACAAAATTACCTTTCCAGTGCTCTGTGGTGGCATCGCAGTGGGAGAAGTGGAAGGGGCTTGTCGGGCTGCTGAAAAGCTGGGGCCTCTGTGACCTGCAGGTGCGGGGGGCATAGCCGAGCTGGACTTGGGGCTGTGATTTAACTCTCCTACCCAAGGGGTTTTGCTTTCAGTTTTGAGGATGGACAGACAATACGAAGCCTTTGAAAAGGAGCTGGCATAAAAATACTGCAGGAGGGATTATCTGACAAGGTGGGGGGCTATCGATTCTCCTAAGAACGCAAATGAAGAGAAGAAAAAATTGCCTAACAAAGAGATTTGGTGTCACTTATTGTGGCCTCAGAATCAGAGAAGAGAGTGGACGCCTGCCGTGGCCATTTGACAAGAACGTGTGGTCTTTGTCCCCAGATGAGAGAGGCGGGCAGCTAAGGCCAGCGTTGCATGGGGACTGCATGTTGTCCTCTGCCCCTGTGTTGGGTCTCCCTGGGGACCGGGTGCCATTGCTGGGTAGCCAGAGCCACGGCAGCTCTCTGCCTGGTGCTCTTGGATGATCCTTAGCTCCCGCGTGGCTCCACTGACGGCTTGAAAGAGCGGGGTCCTCACTGTGTGGACCGTGTGGTCAGAGGTGTGTGCAGCCCAGCCAGGCCCCTGAGTAGGGCCTCACGGGTGTGGCTAGTGCCAGCCCAGCCTGCGGTCTGAGCCCAGGCCCAGCTGGAGGGACTGGGCAGTTCCTACACAGTTGGCAGAACTCAGCGCCTGTGACTGCGGGACTGCGGGTTCCCGCTGCCTCTTGGCTAGAGCTCAGCTCCCGTTCCTAGAGGCCATTGGGGGTTCTTGGCTCATGAGGGATTCCACAATGGCAGCAAGCTGTAGGCGTTGGGCTGCAGAGCGCCTTGGAGCGCAGGTGCTAGGAGTCACGGTTGCTGCCTGTCTCCGTCCACACAGTGTTTGGTCTCTCGCCGGGGCCATGCTGAAGGTCCCATGGCATTCCTGTGGGACAGAAGGGTGATCACTGAGGATGCCAGCGTCAGCAGGTGGGGCACCTGGGGTTACCAGCCAAGTCTGTTCAGCACGGTTTTCCAGAAAACTGAAAGGAAATGCACGCGGCCCGCATGCTCGGGGCTGGAGCCTGTGCACAGGGCTTTACGTGCGAATAGGCTCTCGCGTACAACCCAGTAACACATGTAGGAGAAGGCTCCCGTTGAGTTACTCGTCCACGCAGGGAAGCTGCGCGCCGCCGCGGTGCTCACAGTGTACTCGTGAAGCTGCCGCTGCTGCTGCCGCTGCTGCTAAGAGCCTGTGCAGAAAGCTCGTAGCTGCAGCTCTCCTGCAACACCGTGGGCCTGGGAAGTGGACGTGGCCAAGGCGGGGCGACCCTGAGCCCATCCGGTTCTCGGCTGCCAGCCCTGTAATTCTGAAGTGTGGCGTGTCCCACAGAAACACATGCTTAGGTCTTGTTGCGCACTCCGCACTGACGGAAAACTGGCCAGAGCTTCAAGTTTCATGATCTTTACGCAGGCAGACGCATCTGCACGCCGTGCTCTTCTCTTTGCGTGAAGGCGCTGCCATGGTGACGCGTCAAGCGTCCCAGGAGGAGCCGCGATTACGAGGCCGTCCTTCCCCGTTGCGACAGCAGCTGCTCCTGCACACTTCATAAATGCGAGGGAAAGCCCGTCAGCCCACGCTGCAGTGCTGGTGCGGGAAGCCCTTTCGTTTTTTGAACGATTATGAGAAACAGCTCTAAAAACAAATGGGTCTTAAGTTTGTTTCATTTATTTATTTATTTATTTAGTCTTTTTGAGACAGGGTCTCATCGTGCAGTTCAGGCTGGCCTTCAGCTCACTTTTGTAGCCCAGGCTGGTGTCGAACTCAGACTGATCCTCCTGCCTCAGCCTCCCAAGTGCTGGGATTACAGGCATGTGCCACCACGACCGGCAGTTCTTAAGTTTTAAAAACTGTCCCCCAAATGTTTCTTATTAGCCCACACTGATGGGCAAAGAAGAGCAAGACTTTTAAGAGTTTTGAATCCCAAGGGATCTTTGAGTTGACAGCTCCGAGTCACTCGTGACCCATGAAGGGTGGTACCCATATCCATGGAGCTGGGAACAGTTGTCCGAGGGTACATGAGCTCCCAGTGGGCTGGGCGCCCTGCCACTGTAGCCCACGGGCCTTGCTCCCACGTGTCCTGTGCTTTGTCCTCCTGTTTGAGGTCTTCACTCTCCTATAGCTCCACTGACCTCACCCAGCTACCGTGAGGTGGCTTCTGGGAAGAGCTGCGTGGCATGAACCTTGCCAGGCTTACGTGGAAACCCTACAGTTCTCCTGGTGGCTGGAGATGCTCCCACCCGTGTGCCCCTGATGCTTGGGGACCACCAGGACCCCTCTTGGTGTTCCAGGACCCTCGAGAGGAGGGGCATGGTTCGGAATCCAAGGTTTCACAGGTGCCCCCTGCGAGCCTCTTGGGCTGAAATCGCACTACCAGTGTCCATCCAGTGGCTACAATGTTCCATGCCAGTGGGGCGCGGGCCACGTGTTTAGCCTCAGAGAATGTTGGGTTATTTTACCAAGGCAACCTATTCCACTTGCTAGGACTCTCGAATTAGTACAGTGAGATGATTGCATTTCTAAACTCAGTGCTTGCAGTAGTTGAACCTCTGTCAAAGAAAGGGGACATGGGACATGATTTAGCTGGTGGCTCTTGTGTCAGGATAGATGTGGCTCGTCGTGCTGCCTCTGTGCAAGGAGTTCTGATGAGTACAGAGTCGCTCCTGGCTGTGCAGGGAGTGGCGTGTGCTCCTCACAACACGCGGCCTTGGGACAGGCTTAGCTTGGGTCTGGGGAGATGCCCGGTGTGGGGGACAGCTGGGCCCAGTGGGAAGTCTGGGGTGAGCTTTGTGAGAGATCTCCATAGATTTCTGATGTAGGAATGAGTTCCCTTCTCGGAAACTCTTCTTAACCCAGTGAAGTGAGTCTTACTGTGTGAGTTCCCCACCTCAAGTGCTGAGAAGCTAAGAGCTTAGCTGTTACTCATTTCCACAGTGGTTGGGTTATACCAGTTTACCCTCCCACTAACAACGCCGGCTTCCATTTTGGATCTCGGTCTCACCAGCATTTGTCATTGTGGGATTTCTTGGTGGTGGCCATTCTACTCTTGTAAGATGGAATCTCAGCGCTGTTGGCTTTGCCATTCTAAGGTGCGGAGAGACGGTGAACACCTTTCAGGTACTCCTTGACCAGGTATGTTTTTTTCTTCCTAGCTTAGGAGTGTGTATTCATTTCAGTAGCCCATTTTGTGACCAAGCCTTTATCTGGGGAATCTAATATCTTTGAGTTCATTATGTATCGTAGATACAGTTTCTCTGTCTGAGGTACAGCAACTTTTGGTTTTCTCCTTTTGTAGGTTGCCTGTCCACTTGGTTGCTAGTCATTTTGTGCTGCAAACACACTAACACAAATAGTGAGCCTTGGGATGCTGAAGCCAATACTGCAAGACTTGGAGACCACGCACATGTGGAAAGCGGAGCATACCTGATTAATCCTAAATAAATTTTAGGAACAATTGTCTGTCAGCAACTAAAACATCAAAAACATAATTCTCTGAGGTATATTCCTAGAGGCAATATTTGAGATCAATATTTTATCTTGGAGATAAATTATTTGTGAGTGGAGGTTAATAATTTTACTTCATATGCTGAATATAATTGAACTTCACAAATAATCCTAATACCATTTTCTAGAACTTTCTATTATGTGCAGAATGTTTTTTATATTCCTTCTTGAATTTTAGGAATTACACATTATTAATAAGAGTAAATGACAATCAATTTTCTTTTTATTCTCTTTATTAGTACACCTCTACTGTCCATGTTTGGGTTCCTGGTGGGGGTTAGCAGGGGTGCGCCAGCTTCTCAGCCCCTTCCTCACCCTCTTTCCGTGCCTCCATCCCTGGCTATCTCCCTACTCCCTGTAACCCATCAGTCTTTTTCTTTGCCCCTTATTTATTATGCATTGGGGTTCTCATTAGTCATTTGAACTTGTGCCTCTAATTCAGTGTGAGTCACATGAGCGACTCGGATAGCCACATAGAGAGATGTGCTTTTGATATTATTCGAGCCAGTGGGCTTGAAACTTGAGAGAAACAGCGAAGTAAAACAGTAGAGACATTTAAAGCATGCCCCAGAGAGGAAATCTGTGCTGCTTTCCTGGCATCTTGGCCATGAAACCCCCAACGGCAATGGGCACTTTGTGGTCTGAATGGATTCATTTATTTTTCTAGCCGCTTAATTTTCACCAAGGAAAGTATCTGAGGCCACTTGTAGAGAGAAATATTCAACGTGATCAGATTTGCAATGAAACCAACTGGTAAAGTCAGCTAGATTCCTCGCTTACCAGGCAGTGCGGAGCATCTCTAGTGCCTGGGCCCTGAGGAATGGTCGGTGAGACAGCAGCAGCTTGGTCCCTGAGGGCCGTAAGCCGTGAGGACCCAAGTCCCTGCCGTGACCCTTGCTGCCCTTGTCCCCGGTCTTCTGCTGGCCTTGGCTCCCAGTTAGTGTCCTGCTCAGCCCTGAGGGACCTTGTGCTCAGAGCACCCCCAGAACTTGCTGGGAGTGCTCTGTGCTAGACACCAAGGTTCATGCTTGTGAGATCCCTGCTGACAAGGATAATGGTAGGGGCCGCATTGAAGCTTTTAGAAGAATTCATTTCTCACATAGCTGTAGTGCTGGGGGCCTTGAGAACTGGCTGTGTGGAAGGCAGTCGTTCTGTGGACGCAGACTGAGCACGGCTGCCACAGGAGTGCCGGGCTTGCTCCCCCTCTACACCAGCGCAGAAGCCCTGATAGAGCGGTGTCGCAGGGGCGGTGGGGATCTGTGGTGCTGGGCATCTTGGGGCCACAAGGGGTGCACGGATCACTTAGCACTGGGGGCATGGCGGCCACCTGCATTGTGGTCGTGCATGGCGTCCCTGGCTGAGTCGCTCTCCTTTCGGTGAAGAGCTTGGCTCAGGTCCCGCTGCTTCTCCTCAGTGCAGTCTTTCTGAGGCTGGGCCAGCTTGGTCAGTTTCCCTTGGGTTTCAGAGGGGGTCACCTCGGCGCTGGCCCCTGCATCATTTGGATGAGTGTGTCCTGGGAGCTCGCATGGTGAACTGATACAGCGTGGCCCGGGGCCCTTGCAGGAGATGGACCCCAGGAGCCCTGCCGGTGTGGCCAAGGGTGGCGGTGTCTGTGCAGGCGCCCTGTGTGACTGACCTCATGTGCATTTGTTTTTATTATAGCCAGCTCAGCCTGCCCTGGGGGTGGCACTGGCGCAGCATGTGCTGCCGGGGATCGAACCGCGATCCTTGAGGTTGCCTAGCCTTTCCTAAGCAGGCGCTTTAAACCACTGAGTCATCTAACCAGCCCACCACCTGTGCATTTTCACTCCCCAAAGAAAGCAGGTGTGCCTAGGACCTGGAGGGGTGCCTTGCAGTGGGCCACATGTGGGTCCACACGCCACCGCTGCTCTCTCTTGTGGAACTCTCCACCCACACCCTGAGGTCAGCCACGCCAGGTTTGTGGGGTGTGGCCCCATGCTCTCAGTAAAGGTCACCCTGGTGGGACCCTGGCTTGTTTCCAGGAGCCGAATTCTGACCTCCAGTCTTCTGACCTCCAGTCCTGCCTGTCCAGGTCGGCTCAGGCTTGGTGGAGCAGCTGTGGCCCTGGTCAGTCACAGGCATCTTCACAAACAGAAAGCAGCCAGGGAGCAAGAGCATCAGAGAGAAAGTGGCACTCCAAGCAATGTGTGAGGTTGCGGGACTTCGGGGTGCAGTCCCGCTCTCGGGGGACGCTGGCTTGCTGCTGCTGTGTGGTTGTGAGCATGTCCTGCCCTCACCTGGGCAGTGCCAGGACAAGAGACCACTGGTGGGTGGCATGAGTGGAAGCCAAAGTGGGCACCACCGTCCCGCCTCACGCTGTGCAGGCGCGCCCGCCGCGCCTCTGGATTCTCTCTGTTCTCACGTCTGACCTGCACCATACCCCACACATCCGCAAGCACCGATGCACACGAGTAGCTCTCAAGTGAATATTTAGTAGAGAAAGAAACAGAGCTCAAAGCAGCATTCAGAGCAGCTAGCAGGTCCAATTACTTCTGAAGTGATGCTAGTTTTCTCCAAGGACAGGCTGGACACTGGGATAGAGCTTGTCGCATAAAAATGTGCAACTCTAGTACTATCTCCGCTTATTAGGGTGGTGGTGTACTTGGGGATGAACTTCAAAGTATGACTTATTTGTTTTTCAGCTATTTATAAATAATTAGGGTTTTTTTCGAGCTACTAAAATTCAGGCTCAAGAATTTTAAGTGCCTTGACCTTTAGGTATGCATTGAGCTCATCAAAAACCCTATGTAGTATTATGGGAGCATTGTGAAATCATTTTTATAAACTTTATTACAATCCTTTTTATGAGCAATAGTTTTTGCATGTTATTAACATCCCTGCACTACATCAGTAAGGCATGTACCTTGAGGAAATAAATATTTGAAGACATAGGAAGGAATTTATAAGAAGAGATGGCTCCAACTGCAAAGGAGGCAGCCTAAAGATTTGTAGATTAACAACAAAGTGTCATCGGGTTTGTCCGAGTCTGCGATTGATAAGTGACCACTACTGACCATTCTGTTTGGGAGGCTATTACCTGCAACTTGTTACAAGGGCTCCATTTCAAATCTGAAAGGGATAGATGTCCACCACGCACCTCCTCTTTTTCCAGCAGGCTTTTCCTAGTAAGTAGGATTATTTTTTAATCTGACAGAGGTGATCTGAGAAACACAGGCATCACTAGCTAATCCTGTCCCACTGGCCCACCTGGGACTCCTCTGCTCAGCAGAGCCAGTGTTCGCCCTGGTGCTGCCATGTGTGGTACTGTATAGAACGTATGATTGGATTCTGACCCTGTGTTGTCGTGGCCCTTGTGATCCAGCACTGGGCCCCCATCTGGGTCACACAGAACATGGACCAAGCCCTGAATCACCAAGGGGGTACACACCCTCTCCAGTCCCTGCTTGTCCCCTCATCTCAGAGTGTGGTCCCTTCCCTTCTGTGCAGCTGCAGTCTCTGCATGTGGCCCCTCCAGGAAGGGCATCCTACCTGGGTCCCACTGTGTGCTAGTGTGGAGCCTTACTGGTCTCCAGTTTCTAAGAGGAACTGGTTGAGACCTCCTATTCTCGGCCCTGACAGTCTTTGGCCTAGTGTCCTAAGTGCCCAGGCACTCCGCCTCATCAGTCCATATTCAACGGATGGAAGCAAAGCCGGTGACCAAAGTCGCCCACAGCCGGGAAGTGGAAGCAGCGCCTGCCAGGTGTGTTTCTCTTCCCTATTTCAATCATCTATAGTCTGCTCAAATGATGGGTAGCAGGTATTTACTTTAATTTGTATAAATCAAAATTAATTACTGAATATTTGCTCCTAATATTTGTAGAAATCCTGTGGAAAATTGAAGTCAGCGTGGCTCGCTTACAGTGTCAGGGCTTCTTCTGCATGCTGAGAGAGCAGGGCCTCATGGTCACACCGGTGGCCTTCATTAGGTGCAGCTTGCTTTCGTTAAAGCTGACAGTGACTGTAAGTTGGGGACCCCCGTCCCGCCGCCATGCCAGCTCATCACTAGGCACGAAGGCCTTCTGCTGTCACTGTAGGAGAAGACAGCCACTCTCCCAGTGACTCTTCGGGGTCCGCTTTGGAGCTCAGTCTTCTGTCTAGATCTCTCTTCCTCCTAAAGCCCCGGTATTGACGTCAGCAATCGTATATTACCAGGAAAGGTGCGCAGTCACACACAGATAAAGCACTGAGTAGTACGCTGTGTCCGTGGTAGACAGCCCAGCGCTGTTCCCTCTCGGGCCGTAGCTTCCTGATGAAGAAGCAGATGCTCAGAAGTTGCGTGCCTGGATGCGGGCACAAGCAGCCGTGCACGCCCGAGGGGGTTCCAGGTGAGCTTTGCTCGCTGCTCTCCAAGTCCGATCTTCGTGTTTTCACGGACACAGTCCTGCTTGAGTCTAAAAAGCCCAAAGGGCTGCTGCTGATGTTTCTTCGCTGTATGTGAGATGCTGACTGGGGCTCTGCGTGCTGAGGCGGCTCTCGGTTTAGTCTCCAGTGGGTCAGCAAGTAGACCTTGGGAAGATGTGTTCAGCCGGGTAGTGGGTTAGAGTTAGGGTGCCCGGGTGTGAGGGGGCAGGGATGCTGAACCCATCTCTGAGGAAGCGATGTCACCATTGCTGGGGGCCCCTCAAGTTTCCTTTCAAGTCTCTGGGTAATTTATGCATAATTCCATACCTGTTTGCAGTGGAGTGTGTGAAATTTTACACTACACGGAGCTCTACGACCCTGGCACGTGTGGATGCCTTTCCATAAGCAAACCAAGCATGCACCACCAACACCATTCCAAATGTGAGCACAGTTACCCGCTTGGAGCATGCTGGCCCTGGTTCATACAGCTACATGGTGAGATGTCTCTGCAGGCACAGCACCAGGGCCCAGAGTGACCCAGAATGCGCCCTGCACCAGTGCAGGGCCACCTCAGGAGCCCAGCCACTGCCCCAGAGCAAGTGGAGTCTCTGAGGGTTCTTGAAGGGAGGTCCACCACACGTGTGGCAATGTTGTCCAGGGACTTCTGTCAGGGTTTTACAGCTCTCTTAGGGGCAGCATCTGCGTCGTTGAGCTGGCCTCCGGCCCGCTGCCTGGCCCAGGTCTGCTCTCTTTCTGTCCCTGGGAGCTGCGTTTCACCGCTTGCTGCCTTCCTTTTCTGAACACAGCCTGAAAAAGAGTTGAAGCCAAAATCTCCTCTCAGCTTTTTCTTATAATTTCCATAAGACTTTTTGTACCTTATAATGAACATTGATTGTCACTAGTTATTTATTATCCCTCAAACACATGATGTCGGCTCTCTATGCAGTAATCTAACAGAACTAAGTTGTAAATGCTCCAAAGTAGGGTGCCTGACAGTTTCTTCCTATGAGGAAATTGGCCAGAAAAGGCGATTATTTGAGAATGATCTTTCCCTGTTTATCATATTGGGGCTCATTTTAATTTTAGAGGAAATACGACAAATAAGTGATAACATTTACGAAACACAAATTGTGATCAAACTATATTTTGGCATGTGTGAGTGGAACGGTATGGTGGACACACTGCAGCAACCTGAGAAGTTTAAAAGTTTGGGCGACTCAGCAGGAGGCCCAGGCCCTCTCCTTGGAAGCCTCAGAGCCCCAGAACAGGGCAGGGAGGTGAATGAGGACTGCGCTGCTCTAGGGGGTCGGCCTGCGCACAACAGGAGGAGGCTTGCTCGGCCTGCGTCATCCTTGTTGCTTTCGCCCTCTGCCACCTTACGGCGTCACCCCTGTGCCATGCCACCATGCCCTAGAGCCTCACGTTTACAGACCAAAACTTTGACAAACTCTGAGCTACATAAAACCTTTTCTCCCTTCACTTTAAGGTGTCAGATATTGTGTTGCTGCAACAAAATCAAGGCATCTAAGACAAGGAGGAAATAATCGTATTATGCATTTTTGTGCCTGGATTAGCAACTAGAAATCATCGTCAGAATGTTTGATAAAGAGGTAGTGCTAACAACACTTCTGACTTAAGACGCAATAAATTATGTTGGATATAAATAAATCTTCCTTCCTTGCCTTCTTTAGTTCTATAATAATTATGGCAGATAGAGCCTGTATGCCAGCTTTCATCCCAAAAGATTAGGATTATGGAAATTTAAATGCTGATGGTGTTGGAGAGTTCATTCAGCTAAACGTTGCTTCCTAAAGTGGGTTCTATTTCTGCCACAAGGTTGTGGAGATTGTCTTGCGATGCCAGAGTTAATTCCCTATTCAGCCCTGAATGTGGAGGAAATCCATGCTGGAGCGATTTGGAGACCTTTAGGAGAAAATAATACGCGTTGACTATCAGTGTTGCTATAGGTGTGCTTTCAAGCAGGCTGCCTTCATGGCAGGCTCTTTGTTTCTTTCTTTTTTTTTTTTTTTGCTTTACACTTTTGCGCTCTAAAACTGCAGCATAAGAACAAGAACAGACCCAGGAAGGTGAGAGACGAGGTACAGAGGGGCAACTCCGGCTGGATGCGCTCCTGATGGTGGCTTCCCTGGCTGTTTCCTGCTCAGTGTCTGGGTGAAGTTCTCGCTGCCCCTCTTCAACAAATATCTTGCAGAGGAGGACAGAAACCTGCGTTCCGTTAGTGTGCACTTGAGTAGAAGATTTATATAACTTGCTCCACTGTACGACATTTATTCTGGTAACTAGAAGGAGGGTGTGAACTTGTTTTGGAGCTTCTGTAGTTGAAAAATTATAACTGTTTCTGTTTCATTTTTAAACACACAAATCAGTGCCTCTGGTTTTTGTCAGACTCGGTGTTGAAGTTAAATGACATTTTTCTAAGTTTCTTTTTTCATGGCTATTTAAGTACTTTACAGTATATTTAAATGACATAATCATGCAAGCTTTATGCTACTTCATATAGCAAGCTATTTATTCATAACAATTTAAGTACTTTGTGGTATATTTAAGTAGCAGCCACAAAAGCTTTGTGTTTATTACTTCCCTTGGTACAGCTGCCCTTGATAAATCAAAACCAAAATCGCTAATATTTACTGTCATTGTGTTGCCCAAGAGTAAGGTGGTAGATTTTGCAGTTTTAAAGCATTTTTATTAAGGATACTAAGTTTGCAGTGCAGCCCGTATGTGGATAGTGACACACGTGGGCACACAGGGTCTGTCAAGAACAGTATCTGCTAAGGCAGTGAAGTTAGAAGTAGCGGCAGTACTCGCAATAACAGTTGAGGAGGGGCTGCCACTTTTTGGTTCTAGTTATTGACGCTCCTCTCCCCACTGTAATCCACATTTCCTCACAACTCTTACTTATCTGGGTTTGACACGCAAGTGTCCTGCCAATTTGGAGATTGAACAGAAGGACCCGGAAATTCCCCAGCTCCTGAAGTGGATGAAGGAGAGACCCAGGGGAGGCTCCTGGCTGAGGTCAAGTTCTCCTCCCGCACTGCCCCGCAGGCAGTGAAGCGAGACTCCCTGCCTCAATTTCAGTAGCGTTTAACCTGGAAGTATTTTTATATTAACCTTATATAAAACTGAACAATATTGCCGTTTCTGCATTTTTGAGCATTAAACTGTAATTACATTTGTAAATGTTAAAGAAGTAACAATAGAGTAGACCATAGGAAGCGGAGGGCATATCTAAATGACACATTTTTAAATTTATATCCAATGTCCACGAGAGTATTTAAAAATAAAACCCAAATCAAGGAACTGTCACAGATTGCCTGGAATTTGAGGCCAGCTGGGGTGACACAGTGAGTTCAAGGACAGCCTGAACTGCGTATGGAGACCAGGCTCAAGTCAAGTAGCCATCTCAGTTCTCTGCTGCTTTTTGCTTTTTCCAATCACCTACCTTTGGTTTGCTTGAGAGACACAGAATCCAGTATTACATGAGAAAGATTTTAAAGTTCGATTATGTTAAAATTGTAGGCAGCGAACTCACTTTCTTCTAAGAAAGCCAAAACAGTAGATTTCAGTTACATAGGCAAGAACCCTGCAGACCCTCATGGCCCCTACAGCTCGGTGGCTTAGAGGGACCCACATGCTCTACAGGGTGACCCAGGTGTGCTTTAGTATACTTATGCATTAGTTACTGTTCTCTTGTTGCTGGGAATAATACCTGACATGCAAGCTCAGGAAAGGAAGGGTTTATTTAGCTCACACTTACTGAAGGTTTCATAGTTTAAAGCAGCCTGAATTACATAGCAAGGCCTTGAGAAACTGCCATTCCATGCTACAGAGTCTGAAAGAGAGGCTGGGACACTGCTGTGTCCAGGATGATGTGCTCCATGCCTTCACCAGAGGCCACTGGACTGGGGGGTAGGGGGGTTGGGGCTCATGCTGTCCGTTTCAGGGTTTGCACCTCTCTGGCCCTGCCCCTCAAGCCCCACCCTGGTCCTCTGGCCCCACCCCTTGAGCCACACGCTTGACAGCTATATCATTTACATGAGGCTTTTGGGGGACAACTAGATACAAACCCTTATATCCTGGTTTCTAAGATGGAATTTGGTTTGCACTCTTTAGATCTGAAGAAATGTAACTTGCTTGCGATCAATCTTTGCTGCTACCTGGATGGGTGGGTGGATGATAGGCAGATAGACAGATAATAAATAAGCAGACATAATCTTGTAATATGGCTCCTCCTACATATGATGGCTGTTAACCTGTTCACATCTGATCCAGATTTGGACAATTTGTGTCATCTTATTTATGACACAATGAACATGGAAGTTATTGCACATGTGTATCGTACTCTGATACCTAATGCATTTGTGCCCCAGTTCACAAACTCTTCTACTGGTCAACAGCTCATTTCATAAATAAAAGCATCTGGCAACATTTTTCCATGGTCTGTGAATTCTGCACCGGATAACAGACATGATCACGTCCGTCTTCCCACACAAATACAGACGCAGCTATCTTCCCCCAAATTATAGAGCGAAACAAGTTCATAAGCCAAGATGCTGCTAGAATTTCTTGTGTGAAATATTTCTTCTCTTGAAGACTGAAATTTCTTAAGTGTTCCTATAGAATGTTCATTGGTTGAGCAGTGCAACTGTTGCTCACCTCATCGGCACACATGCCGCTAAGGAAGCGCCAACTCACACACATGCACCACGTGACCCCATGACAGCCAAGGCACCAGGCTGCACACAGGGCTGCAAGGGAATGAGTGATCTGTGCAGTGCGACAGTGTGGTGCAATCCAGGATGGTTTTGAAGGACGAATACTGGTTTGGAGGATTACAGGATTTCCTCAGTTTCAAAGGCCTCTATTTAGAAATGCATGGAGGCTTGAACATTTGGTGGAGACTGACAGAAAGAACAGAGAAGAGTGGGTCGCCCGTGCCCGTCGGCAGCTGTGGCTTCAGAGATGGAGGGGGCCAGGTATGCAGAGTGGGCCAGGGTGCAAGCGAGTTACACCTGCTGGATGCATGGGAGAAGGCAGAGCTGCTGGGCATCTCAACAGTAGGGCAAGAGACCAGCCAGGGAGCAAACAAGCAAACACGTACCTGCCACACCCAGGTCAGGCTGGGCGGGGAGAGCAAGGACAGCTGGGCCTTTGCGTGGGCGGTTGTTGAGTAGGCGCTGGTCTGACCAAAGAGAACCTCACAGCTCAGCAGCGAGGTTGCGCCTTGATGCGTCTCCTAATGTCTCTGAGGCCGTTTCTGTCATAATGACACATTCAGGTGCTGTCCCTTCCACACAAGCTATGGCCAAGGTGTCACACAGGAGATTAGTAGGGAAGGGCAGGATGTGTGGAGGAGAGAAAAACAGGAAAACACCTCCGAGGAGAAAGGAAGGCTCGAGTTCATTTTTTCTCCTTCCGAGTTGAACCAGTTTGGATCACACTCATGTTAATCAGTTGATAAGACCATGGATGAAAACTAAGTTTGTGTTCTGCAACTTCTTCTATTAAACCCCATTTAGGAAAGATCTCTGTGCTCGTGGGAGCTCTTTTCCCAGTATGGCACTTGCATCCTGCGCACACTAGGAAGGTCGCTTGGCGCTTACGTTTGCACTGAACTCCACGGCAGAGTCAGTTGCTTTCCCGGCTAACCTATGTCCGGCAGGCTTGGCTCGCTTTTCACACTCAGGTGAATGTGGAAACTCTGCCTGTGTAGCTCGGCCCGTGTTACGTCTCCCTATCGTTTCTGCGTAAGCAAAGCACACACTCCACAGCTATTTCCCAAAGGTCCAGGCGTTCGTCCTTCAAGCGGCAGGGCGGTCCTCAAGGGTGGGCACAGCTTCTGAGGTGGGAGGTTGCTATTTCCATCATTGCATCTTCCTTTTGTACATCAGATCTGCCACTCTCCTAATTTTAACTGTGTTTTCACTAAGTGACAATAAGAAAGTTTTAGGGCCAGACTGACAGCCTAGCAGACTAACATGCCTACTTAGGCAGAGTGCAGCACCTGAGGTTTGATCCCCAGCGTGCCAAGCCAGCCCCACTCTTGGGGTGTGCTGAGATGGCAATTGAGACTGGGTGTGGTGGCACAGGCCTGTAATCCCAGCGCTTGGGAGGCTAAACACAGGAGGATCACTATGAGTTCGATCTACCTAGTGAGACCCTGTAGACTCTATATCCCTTGTACTAAATACAAAAAAAAAAGAAAAAAGAAAAAAGAAAAAAGAAAAGAAAAGAAAAAAAGAAAGAAAGAAAGTTTTTTCTGTTGATGTTCACATGTGCAGCTAAGGAGAAACCGTGGTCCATCAGTGTCTCAGGAAGAAGAGGACCTCAGACCACTCCTCGTGGAGCCACCATCACTAAAGGCCCTGATGTATGGGCCGGGAATGCAGCGTGGCAGCGTGGCACCTGCCTGGCAGGTGTGAGACCCTGAGCTTGATTTCCAGTGCTGTGAAAACGGGCCTACATATAGATCTGAAGTATTCTTATGTATATGTTAAACTCTGGCAAAATTAAGAGCTTTAATAGCACTATCTCAACTGGTGTAGGGGAGCATTGGTTTAAAATTTAGAGGGAACAGTGAAAGATATAAATGGATATAATTCACCTAGCATATGCCTTGGTGTGGCTATAATTACTGTGCATTGATTATTTGAGAAATAGTTATTTATCATGCAATTATTTTTAATATGCTGCAGTTGCAATGTCTCTACCATAAGTAAGATTGCTATTTTACTCCTAAGAATACTTAAATACATTAAAACTAATTGTGCAGCCAGAAAAAAAATGGAAGGGTGATTGGAAGGACTGAAGACAACAAGAATTGATGCAGACTTCACCTGAGGGTTTTGTAGCTGTGATTGGCTCCTCGCCACTGTGCCACCTCTTTGCAAACAGATGAGGAGGCACAGTGTTGAGTCCTCCAATTATTCCTAGAACACAAGAAGCCCCTCTTTGTGATTGATTCTTGACAATTTTTTGAAGACAAGTTCATCTGCTTCAATGTTTCCGATCGATGGCTAATGGAGCTGGCCTCACCCTCTGGAGAGCTGCGGGTGGCTGTTCGACTACTTGCCGAGCAGTAGCACCAGAAGTACAAAATGACATGAAATAAAATGGCAATCCATGAAAGGCCAAAATTCTCCACGGAACTTGCATCTCTAGATTGCCAGTGCCTCCGTCGTCGCCGGGTTGGTATTTTTAACTGTGCTTGTGAAGAGGGGAAGGATGCGCTTATGTAATCAACTCCAGTTATTTGAAGGTATGTTGACAGCACGCCGTGGAGCTCTGGGTTTTTACAGTTTAAGTCGTTCTGAGATATATTTGGTCAAGGCACATGAGAAATCAAATTCTACAATTGTTTAGCGTTTATTTTTGAAAAATTTATTAGAAGGATAATTGGTGTGACCTGACATGCCCTCCTCCCCTCTCCTACCACCCTTGCTTTCCACAGTGAGCTGACTCGATTCTCAATGCAAAAGCACGTTTGATGTCAGGGAATCTGCCACGGGTGATTCTCAGGTGACTGAAAGGGCTGAAGACGACAAGAGCTGATGCAGACGCCACCGAAGGGTTTTGTAGCTCTGATTGGCTCTTTGCCGCTGTGCAGTCTCAGTAGCCTGATCGATGGGCACAGTCAGTATGAGATCTGCACCCCTGCCGGAGCCCCAGATCCACTGCCATCTAGAAAAGAGAAGGTGAACCTTGCCCAAGCACCAGGACATGGTGCAGAGCTCTTTCAGTCCTAAGTTTAATAACAGTGCTTATGGCATGTATTTTTTTTTTTTTTTATCAAGAGTCTATCAGTCTCACTAGCATTCCAGATATAATGATCAAATTATAAATGTTTGCCATGCTTGGGGCTGGGGAAGTTTTGAGTCTAAGTGCCTAGCTTTCTTGCTCCAGTAAGCCACCTGCCTTCTCAGGAGAAGACCAACCAGGTATGTGCGTAACCGGAAGGGTGAGGTAGGTGAGCCTGTGTGGAAGGGCTTCCAGTGAACACGCTGAGCTTTGTTTTCAGTAATCGGTAGCAAATTCTGAGTCCAGATCACCTGACCCTATGCATGGAACCCAGTAAATACTCAGTACTCAGAAATGTGAGATAGCTGTTATCAATGGTTGCTTCATTTAATTTAAAACATTTAAAAAATTCTCACTCAGGAATCTTTATAATTGTTTTTTTCTAAGTCTGATAATTCTGGGGTTTTTTGGTCTGTGGTTAAAAATCCTTTTATGCAACTTCAGTGGGAGGAGCTGTTTATGCTGCTCAGTCTATTTGCCTACAATAGATATTTTTCAGTTCTTTGAAATATAATCTGTTTCTCCTTTTAAGTAAAGCAAAGCGCATATTATGGGAGACAGATTTGAAGTGAAGAAGTGACCAGAAGCAAAAGGAGTCCACAGGCGTTGGCCTTAGGCCAGGGAAGGCGCGGGGTGCTGCGGCTGGGGCGGACGTGCTCCAAGTCCCTGCATCTGTCATTCTAAATGCACTTGGTGCAACCAAAGCAGACAGCGCCGGTGCCGAAAGAGCACCAGCCGTGGCGCGGACGAGCCGGAGTGCTGCGAGAAGAGCGGCGCCCTGGCGCGGGCCTGCAGTCGGGGTCAGGGAGAGCGGTTGCGTATGTTAGGCCTCGCTCAGGGACGCCGTGGAGCTCTGAGGATCCAGAAGAAAGACGTCCTATCCGTGAAGGGAGCGCTAAGAGCGTGGGTGGCGCTGCCCGCTGCGGCCTCCTTACGCCTTCCTCCTGCTCCTTCGCGCCATGCCCCTCCAGCGTCTCTTGTTCACTTTCTATGGATTGCTTTCCCTCGCCAAACTGTTCCTCCAATCTTTCGACACTCTGGGAGGAAGAAATAAGGCTAGGGCTGGGGAGACGGCTCGTCGGTTTCAGTGCTTGGCTGCTGAATGCAGGGACCCGAGCTCGAGCCCCCTTCCTGCATGCCCAGCCAACCCTGCATTGCGCGAGCTACCCAAATCGGGGGTGGGGGCCCACTCTTGTGATGCCAGTGCTGGGGAGGCTGAGACAGGAGGATCGCTACGAGTCCCGGATGTGTAAAGAGACCCTGTGCCAACTGAATAGAAGATTGAAAACAAAAGAGAAAAAAGAAATAGGGCCAACCAAAAGTATGAAGAGCAAAATGAAACAATTCCAGAAATCAGGAAATGACCCGCCCCCCACCCGCACCCCCAGCCCCCCAGCCCACCTTGCTATGGCGGAAACTTGCCGTTCCTTGCACCCTTGTCTTACAGAATTCAATGCTCCGTCAAAGGATGAAGCCCTCAGAGTAAGCGCCAGTCATTCCTGTAAACACATAAGGCTAAGGCGACAGCACCGTGGACAGCACTGGAAGGCGAAAGGCTTTCTCCCTTTGTCAGGAAGATCCCACTTGCTGGCTCCCCCACAAGAGGGACAAGTCCAGTGCTTGGAGTGACTGACCGGTGACAATAGCCATGCAAATCGTATTTTCTTAAGGGATCAATAAGGTGGGTGTTGGAATTATATGGTCAAAGATGAGCTCTGTAAGAAAGTGATTTCCACCTAATTTCTACATAAATTAGCCCTGTCTGGGGCCTCCAGGGTTATGATAATTCAGTGGTGGTAATCTAAGGTAGGGGCACACGTCTGTGAGGACCAGCATCAAGTAAGGGTGGTATCACAGCGTTCTGGAAAGTGGAAGACGAACAGAAAGGTGCTGCCCAGTGGACCGATGCCACGGCGAGATGTTTTTAGGAGATCCTCCGTGGAACTCTATGAATTAGGTAGCCAGTAGCCCGCCCAGGTGTCCTACCACCCTCCTTAGTCTTATTCTAGGTATAAACTCTGAGCATTAAGCACAACTTTCTATAAATAGAGGCCATCTAAAAATCAAGTAATTGTCTGTTCTTCTTTACATTCTATTCATGAAAACATGTTTTACCTAATTTGATGTTTTCAGCCCACTAAGTCCAAGCTTTCCCAGGTAGGAGAGTGATCTTCTGGAAAAAAAAAGAGTTTTGAGGGTATAGCACACAAAATTTAGAAACAACATGATATTGTTGTTCAAAATGTTTCAATTATGTGGCAGCTTTTCATCGTGGTTTCAGGTTGGGCTGGTGGTGGCTGAAGAGCCACACTCAGACAGGCGTGCTAGTTCCGTGTTCTTGCATTCCCTCCCGCAGCCAGGCATGCGGTACATGAGTGCACATTAACATCATGCAGGAGACTAAGTGTTATTTTTCTAAAACAGGAGAAGGTAGAGGGGGAGGCAAGCGAAGTTCTAGTCCTAAGGAGGTGAGGCATAAAATTGATACTTTAACAGGTTTGTCAAAGGGAACATAATTAATGCTGTGGATCTGAGAAAAGACCATTCTAGAAATAATAATAATAAAAGCCATGTTTCCCTGCAGGAAGCTGTCCAGGATAAGTTGGCTGTTAGAATTTGGGCATTTAGTGAACTGGAACCATTTGTGGGATTTGAAATAAGGTCAAGCAGATGGCTAAGGGGTTGAAGCTAGAAGAGAATCTACAGGGCGCATTGGGGACCAAGGGGACCTCCAGCACTGCACCTAGGTGGGGGAGCACTGACGGTGCTGGGACCAGAAACCCCCGGGGCAAGCCAGGAGACTGACTCAGAGGCTGAAGCTAGAAGAGAATCTACAGGGCGCATTGGGGACCAAGGGGACCTCCAGCCCTGCACCTAGGTGGGGGAGCACTGACGGTGATGGGACCAGGAAACCCCAGGGGCAAGCCAGGAGGCGGGTCAGAGTGGGATTAGACCTGGTGCTAACATAGACAGGTCGTGCTGAGGGGGCCTGTGCCTGCCAAAGAACCATGTTCCAAGAAAGAGATCCTGGCATAGGCAAGCTCCCTACATTTTCATGAGCTGTTTCAGAATTTATAATTTCAGAATCCCTTTCAGAAATCCGTAACAATCATTATTTTGTGGCACTAATGTTGAACAGAACATACTTGGGAGTGCTGTCATAGAAACCAAGAAATTTTTCAGTTTCTCTCCAAATTGTCACATAACATTCAAAATCTATATGAAGACCAAGGTTGGCCGGGCTCTGAGCCTGCTAGTGCAGCGGTCTTCCGGTCACGGTGGTGGGTGCGGCGCAGCACGGCTTGCCTGGCTCTGTGAAGCCACGCGTTTAGGGTTCAAGATTTCAGAAGTTTCTACCTTGTAATTTTATAATTCTCTCAAGACCTAAGGAGGCAGAGGGCAGTGCTTTATATTTTTTTCTAAAAATATTCTTTTCTCTTTGTTGAATTAATAAGAAGTCAATAAATTATCTACATTCTTTGACTAAAGGACATGCATTTTTCAGACAGCTGTCAAGAGCATAAGATATATTTTCTGCATGAAAGCCCTGCTTTCTTCATTTGTACTTTAAAACAGGGGAAAATTACTGATGACTTATAAAAAAAAACTTCATTTATTTATTGAGTCACTAAATCTAATTAGGTCTATTATTCTTGAAAACTCCATGGCAACTCACAAAACCTGAAAGACAGATTCTCGTAGCTTCCACCCCTGAAGAGCTGATCATTGTTGCAGAGCTCAGAACACCGCCTTGGTTAAGCAGCAACTGAAATTTATGTTCAGTTCAAGAGTTTATAAATTAACCGTGGGAATGTTTCTGGCTGGACTGAGGCGTGCTCCATTCTGCAAGCTTTGCTGGCCCAAGGGTCTGCCGCATGCCTCCCGTAGGCCTTCAAGCCCACCTTGCCTTGAGGATTGATTCACATGGAAAATGGGCTCACTGGCCAGAAAACTTCACTGATCATGGTTTAAAATAGGTGTGTGGCGGGCCAACCATGCCACCACAATTTGCTGTGGACAATTGAAATGTTTCAAAAATTGCAACTTTTGGGGTATGTCAGACACGTAGACTTTGATTGACCCTAGTCTTCTAGTCTCGTATTGAATATGCTGCCTCTACATCAAACACACAAAGGACAACCTGGTGGAGAAAGTGACCCGATGAACCATGGGGAAAGTGATCAATCTGATCACAAGTGACCTAAGCAAACATTAGGGTTTTAGCACTCCATCTCCCGAAGACCCAAAACCCTCTTGGAGCCCTGAGATGCCCCTGGGTTAGGGGCTGTCAAGCTCTCACTGCTTTGCTCCATAATATCAGATGAATACTACAGATTTTTTTCTTCTCGACTTCGTGACTGGTACCATCTGTTGACATCACATAGTTATGAGAAAAATAACATCTTACTAAGGAGAGAGATGCAGAAAGAATACTTCAAGTAAGTGACTGAAATACTTCTCAGAGGCGGTCCCTTCATCAATCCACCCTCCGAGCGGTGAAGGCTCACATGGCCGGCGTCTCGCCTGTCCTGTGGACCCCTCAGAGTGCCCTGGTCCTGTCAGGTTGCTTCTGAGTTTTAACTGAGCCACAGGGAACCCTTACAGAAGAGGGGAGGGGGACATGATTCACAAGCAACAAAATCCTGCCGGGGAATTTTTTTTTTTTTTTTCTGTTTTTGGTTATTTTTGACTCTAGTAATGGAAGCATAATGCAACTCTTCGGTGCATTTTTCTTTCATGTGAGGATCTTTGCAAGATTATTTTTAATCTGCTACCAGCGCACTGATGTCACAATCATTTTCTCACATAAAACACTTTAGAAAAGTTGACAAAAAGCAGTTATCACCACTCTGATATATTCTTCTCCCCTAAAAGTATCAAGGGAACTCAGGCAGGAGGAGAAGGCATTTCTCGTATGGAATCTTTGAAAGTAGGAACGATGTATTTGTGTTTACTTGGTTGTCAAAAGTCCATCTGTAGCACACCCCCAAATTGACTCTGCTACCTCCTTTATCACACTACTGTCTTCCGTGCATTAGCGGCACAGTGGCACCTGTTTGGGCGAAGATGTCCAGGTGCACCCAAAGATTCCTGAAGGTAGCACCTCAGAGTCGGACTTCTGATAGGTAGAACACGTTTCCCTAGCATTAGGTCTACACACCTGGGTTTGTATTTCTCAGGAAGAGTGTTCTTATGTAACTGCCGGATCTCACTTACTTTTAGAATCCCTGGTGACTTATTTTGTTTCTTAGATATGCATTTCTATATTTCCTAGTAACGTTCCCAAATTACTGTTGACTTCCCTGAATTAGCAGATTGTCTCCCTAGTGTTGCCTTGACATTGGCAAGCTGGATCTGACCCTGCTCTGGCACTGACCGTCAGGAGCAGGTTAAGCTGTGTGGGGCACTGCCCCCCCTGCTGAGTGCAGAGGTCTGTAGGGAGGGAGAGCCACAGGGTGGAGCCTCAACCTCCTGGGGCCAGGGCCCCCATGCTGGGAGCCTCCCGCTGGGCGGATGCAATCAGTGTGAGGCGTGGGGAGACTGAGCAGGTCAACGCAGGCCGGCTTCCTACCTGCCCAGCCTGTTTTTCCTACAATACTTTGCTCTTAGTTTTCACCTAAGTTTGTTGGAATAGCAGCAGCAGCAGCAGCATACGGGAGGTGGTTAAGGGCTGATGCTGAGTTTTCATTCAAGTCTCAATTTTTATGCCTGTAGCTTTGTACATTTATTCTATAATAGTTACTATAGGCAATTGTATGATTACAGTTGACATAATTGCATTTTTATATGGGTGCCTGTTTTGCTTTGTTTGATTACAGGAATATGGAACAGTCTGCTATTTAAAGTAAAAATGTAGTTCCCTTAGAGATTAATGGGGGCTATAAACATGTTAAATAGAGTAACAAAGAAGATACCTTCAGGAAGGCTTCGCTCAGCAGGGATGCATAGTTTTCTGGGATGGTGACTGGGCCTCTCCCTCCCAGTGGGGGAGGTGGCCTGGCTTCCCTGGGACAGTTGCCAGTGGGCTCCCTGAATCCAACCAGATCCCCTGCCAGTGAAGTCCAGGCTGCTACTTTCTGTCCTGGGGGGCAGATCGCAGGACACAGGGGCTCCGCTGCATTCAGCTGAAGGGCTTTTCACCTTCTGAGGGGAAGCCTTTCGCTCCCGAGTGCTCACCAACTTCTGCAGTGTAAATGCTCCCTGTCTGGCCAATCCACTGCCAGGCAGCTGTGGGAAGTGGGGTTTGAAGGAGAGCTGCTCACTCGGAGTGTGGTGGCGTCTGTCTACTGAACAGCCAAGTGTCAATCAATAGTGTAGGCATAAAAGACGCAAGGAATAGTGAAAGCCAGGAGATGCAGAAGAGGTGAAGACATGTGATATTGATTTTGTGTATGAACTAATGATTTTTAGTCCATACTAAGTCTTACGTGTACATCCCTCCCAAAAGAATGTGTATTTGTATCTCAATATTGTACTAACAAATTTAATTTAAAATAAATATTTAAAATACTACTGAATATAAAGTAGAACCCTAAAAGCTGTCCTAATCTTTTTCATTTTTGTTATTCATATGTAATTTTGACATGCAATGACCACATTAACATCTCAAGCCATAATGTTAAATAACCTCGTTATTAGAATAAAATTTATTTCAAGCTTGTTTTCTGGATTACTGTTTCACAAATAGCTTGCACAGTTTCTGGAAACTTCTGCCTCCAGACTAGCTAGGCACTGGCTTGGGGTCACCACGGGGCTTGGTAGGAGCGGGCTGGGGGCTCCTGGGAGGAGTCCTGCTCCCGTACCCCTGTGCAGCTGGTGCTTCCTAATTTGGAACATCTGGCCTACAGCGGTGGAAGCCCAGAGAGTCTGAGCTTGTTTTTCCTGCTTAAAATTAATAGTGGAAATCCAGAAAAATGATCCAGAGCAATTTCAATGATAAGACCACTAGAGACAAAGAAGCCCCTTTGCATGGGTCGTTTCAGTCAGGTGCTTTGAAATAAACATTTTCTGAACACCTACAGTGATCGGTGCCTGCAGTTTAATCAACTCCCCAAACAAAGGCGACATGGGGGTTGGTCTCGTGCTGAAGCCCCAGCGTGAGCATTTTCCCAGAGTAACTCTTTCTCCGATGGCCCCTACCCGGTCCTGCTCTGCAAGCTCTAAGGCGTTCATGCAGTTTGCTGCTGCTTATGAAGAATGTTTGTAGTGAACCGCGAGGTGGCATGCTCAGAGTCTCAGCACTCTAGGAGGGTGACGCAGGAGCACCTCAAATTGAAGCCCAGCACCGGGTGACTTAGTGACTGTCACAAAGCAAGACACAAAACAGGGCTGGCAATATGACTCAGTTTTAATGTCCTTGAAACAATATTCCCAGGTAGAGCAAAACTATACTGATGCACACGCATCCATACGAATGCACATCAGTGGATTTCTTCTTGCTTGAGTCTTGTCCTCTGCTATATCCTCCTTTCAAACTGGACACGACTTCTCAATACAGAAAATATACTTAGCATGTAGCAGGAGGGTTTTGAATAAGGCCAGGCAACTATGGGTGATGCAGAGGTACTTCATAGCCTGCCTCCTTACACCACGCGATGAAATTCAGCCACTGAAATCGGCGAGCACAGCCAGCTGCCTGGATTCTGTACAGTACACTGAGTGCTAATCTGGAGCCTAACAGCCTCAATCCAAAAAAACAAAACCAAATAATTAACTTTGGAGTTACAAATGGAAATAACACCTTTGCAAAACACCAGCTTCTTTTATTTAAAACTCATGAGCAGTCCTTCTGTCGTTAACACTCACCACGCCGTGTTGGAATTGGTAATTGTGGGTTTAAAAAATAATTCCTTACACTATGACTCCTTAGGCCAGGGAACACATAATGTGGTTATTGTTTGTTTATCTCACTTGCAGTGCAAAGTATTAGGTTGTTCTGAGTTGCTTGTTTGCACTGGTACATGAAAGAGTACAGAGGAGAAATATGTTTGAAAATTGGAGAAAGAAAATGGTGCTCATTGCTTTTCAGTTGACAGATGGTGGAGAAAAAGCTCTCTGTGCTATGTTTATCTTAGGCTTGATGCTGTCTCTCGGTTTCCAGAGCAGTAGATGCAGAACAGGGAGAACCTCTTGCACCCGAGTCCTCTGTCCTGACCTCTGGGCACTCTGACCTCGCATCCAGCAGTTCCCAGTCCGAGACCACAGAGCAGAGCCATCTGTGGTCTGAAAGTAACTGGGCTGCAAGGGGTGAGTGGCCAGCTGAGCGGAGCTGGGCTGTGCTCCCAGCAGGCTTCGTCTGCGTGTCCAGCGGCCTCTGTCCCTGCCCTGCCCACCTGAGCTCCATCTTCTGTCTTGGCAGCAGCGGCCTTAGCTTCTCACTGCAGGGGGCTCCAGCTCCGAGCTGCGTAGGCAGGGAGCTAGGCTGACAGAGCTTCTGAGGAAATAATAACGATAAATCATAGAATTAACGTACATATTGTAACAACTGTAAGGGAAATGAAGTGTAAATCATTTGGATCTTTCCCAGACCACTGGCACCCCACCCCTCCACAGCAAATCTGCTTTCCACAAAACTACTCCCTGCTGACAGAGCCCGGGAGCTGCTGCTGTAGCCCAAGGCTGCGCTGGGAGTCCATGTTTTCCCAAAGATCTCGGAGAATGCTTCACAGTGAAGTAGCTCTTACGGTGCATTTGGAAAACATCCCTGGAAGCAGAACCACGCAGCACAGCAGCTAGACAGGTGCCGCGCCCCATCGCGACTGAGACAGGGCAGGTGCTGTGCAGAGCAGCGCACTGGTGGGGCTGTGACGATCAGGGTTAGCATCTGATTATGACAACTGCTATGTGTTTCTATCGGAACTACGTCGACTTTGTTTACTACCATTTTGGGGCAGGTCACCATCATCTGTCTCCGGGCTCTCACAAAGTGAGATGCAGCTCTGTAATACACATTTAAAGTAATACCACCGCCCTGGGATTCGCCGCCCTGGGTCACCCAGGAAGCACCTTGTGAGGTCTTCCAGCAGCACATACAGTTCCAGCAGTGATGGTCATGCATTGTCCTCCACAATGACAACTGAAAACTTCGGCCAAAGGCACTTCAGGACTCAGTACCTGAGCCCCCTACTTATAAGTGTGATGCCAACAGGGCATTATCCACTGCTTGAAAACCCAGTCCAGCTAATTCAAATTGAGTCCATTCCTTCTTTGTTAAATTCTGTTGAATTGAAGGGCTGTAACTCTTAAACTTTAACGTATATGTATGTATGAATGTTCACTCTGACTTGGCTTGCAGGAGAATAGGCCATAAGTGTGAGCGAGTGTGCGTGGACACAGAGCTTTGTGTTCTGTGTTAAGACTGAGAGGATCGGCAGTGTGTAGGGACATGCCAGTGTCACTCCTAAGATGTAGTTTGGGAACATCACAATCTGCATCAAATGACCTTATCTGCCAATATCCATAATTAGAAACAATGGCTGTACAAGTTTTGTGGTTTCTTTAGCAAATCAGTGATAGGCTTAAATTCCAAAACAGAGAAATCTGTGCATCAACATGTTACGCCCTCACGGTGAGTCCTAAGTTGAATAATTTTAGCACCTTGGCTTTTGGCAGATTACAAATACACATGTAAACACTGACCAGAATAAGCTGTTGTAACTATATTCAAGTGTACATTGAGTACAAGGGCTTATTTAGGTGATCTTAAAATTAAAGTTTCAGAATTTTGAAGGAATTACAGAAGAAATAGAATCTCAACAATTCAGAAAAAAGGTGAACCTTCACATCCTGTTCAGCCTTGTCTTCTTTTTTTGCTTCAGATATAGATTATTTATTTGTTTATTTATTTATTTATTTATTTATTTTGTATTTTTTTATGGACGGGTCTACAGGCTGTTCAGGGTCCCACTACTCGATGGGACTTGCAGTGATCTGCCTATTTACGGCCTCCCAAGAGCTGAGATTATAGGCGTGCACCACCATGCCCAGTCTCAATTGCCATCTCAGCGTGCTCTGGGGGCAGGGCCAACACAGCAGGCCTGGGGATCGAACCCCCAGCCCCTGTACCTGCTTACAGGTGCTTTAATCCACTGAGCTATTTGGCTGTCCCTAGATATAGGTAATTAACTGAAGTAGCTACAACTCATAAGGCAGAATTTTCCCCTCACTTGTCTTATAAGTAAAGGTATTACAACCCGTGGGTGAGTCACTCATTGCTTCCCTGTCATTAGCAGGGTGCCTGTCATCCCCAGAAGAAGGTCAGCCTATTAACTTCCACATAAGTTAAGTGCTTGCTGTTTTACTGCTGTTGTTTTTCTTATAATTTTTGCCCTACTTTATTCCCCAGGGTGACGTACTAGACCCTTTCCTGTCACAAGATGAAGCAGGCAGGGAGCTTTGTGTGGGTGTGGCCAGCTAGCTGGAGCAGACAGGGCCCAGCCCAGCCCAGGGCCAGAGAGCTGGAGGAGGTGGGGGACTTGGGACAAGGGCGCCTCCTCTGTCAGCCCCTGGACCTGGCCTCTGCCCCCACCTAGGTTTGCAGCCCCTGCCCATCCTCAGTGACGCCTCTGTGGAGCGGCTCGTGGGATCCGACCCCCTTTCCACACACACACAGAGGCCTGGGGACCATTTTATAGCTGAAGCAGAGCAGATGACTTTTTCTTACTGGTGTGGTTTGCGGCTAGTTGTCCGCCCAAAGCCTTAGGCTGTCATGGGGCAGGGATTTGTAGAGTGTGAGATTAACTCATGATCCACTGGGTGTGGTTTTAGTACTGCTGGGATTATGGGTGTGAGTGCTATACCTAGACTGGGACGGAAAGCCTGAATGTAACAGAAGAAAGACAGCGGCCGATTTTCTCTCTGCAGCCACTGTTGCCTCTACTCCTCCCTCTTGCTCTTTGCCACCACCATGAGCTGCTGCCCTCTGTGACGTGCCGCTCTGCCCTGGAGCCAGCTGAGTATGGATTGAAACCTCCAGGAACTGCGAGCTAGATAGATCTCTCCTTCCTTCATTTTGGGTGTCGGGTATTTGTCATAGTAATGAGAGAAGAACAACTGAAAGACTTACCAAAAAAACCCAAACCAAACCAAAACAAACAAACAAAAAAACAACACAAAATGCTGTCCACACTAAAGGACTGTGCAGTATTTTTATTTACATTTTAATTAATGTATTTTATTCTATACAAACTAAAAAAATGTGCTTACTAATCATGGAACATAGGTTTATGCAACATTTTTAACTAACATAAAATGATTAAATGTAATTGAGTTGTATCACTATCACAGTAGTGTATTTGTCAACAGTTGTGTAAAGTGTTTTTTGCATGTGTACATTTCCTTTATGTTAGTGGAATTAAAACCTGCCAGGACAGAGGTTCATTAGTTGTGCCCAAGGATCTGCCATGTTCACATCTGGATGGGAGGAGACCCTTATTTCTATGCCTATAAATCTATAAATACCAGGAATGTCGTGTAGCACGTAGTGTAATGTGGTTGCATTAGGGGTTTTATCACTAGTTTGCACTTGTGTTACTAGTGGGAAGAATAGTGAAATACCCTGGACCAAGGAGAGCCCAAGAGGACAGGCAGGAGCGGGCTCTAAGTCGCAGGATCTGTTTGCAAGCGTCTTCTGCACGACACCGTGACCGAGGATTGCTCATTCTCTATTAAAAGTAAGCAGAGCAGATCATGCACTTCACAGCCTCACAAGTACTTCGCGGGAGCTTGCAGGCGCTTCTCAGTGGGCTTTCTCCCCCAGAACATGTTGAAAGAAGGTCACACCTCCAGCACCGGGAGGGCTGGAGCACTTAGCAATTAAGAGCAGAAATAGCTCTAGCGACAGAAATATGGTTTAGGAAATCTGCACTTTCAAGAATTCTGAATCATCTCATGCAGAGACTAGCAGTCTTCATAAATGATGCAGCTAGAAAGACACACTTTCCTTCCAGGTGAGCGTGGACCGTGGTGGCGTGGTTGCCCACAATGGAAGCATGACTCAGGACCGCAGTCGCTCCTGGTGGAGGGTCGACGACTATCTTACGGGGCAGGGGACAGGACCGTTAGTAATCAGTCAAGGTCACCATCTTAGTCTTTGCACTTATCAAAGTCATCATTCAGCACTGGGCCAGGAATGCACCCATGCTCTCGGTGATTTTGTTTTACCAGAAACGTCAAGGGTACTCTTGTGTTATTGTCACCAGCAGTGCCTGGCAGCAGAGCCAGCTTGCCGAGCAGGAGCCTGTTTTGCAGGTAGGGAGGGGAAAGCAGTGTGGACGATGGTTTGCCCTAGAGATGGCGGTCAGTGGGCCCACATTCCCCACCAAGGGTTCAGCGAGTGGACGGTGTCAGTCCGGCAAAGGCCATGGCTCCTGAGCCCTCCTGAACCTGAAGAAGCGAGGGATGAGATTATAAAGATGGTGTTGCTGTTATACTTTCAGGCTATGCATAGATAGATAGATAGATAGATAGATAGATAGATAGATAGATATAGGTCTATCTATCTATCTCTCTCTCTATATATATACACAAAAGATTTACTGTGACTCCATTTACATAAATAAAATCAACTATGTTTATTTAGTAGGTGGAGTCTCACTCCCTTCATTCCCCACTATTTAGATTTGTGACAGTGAAAATACTGTGCTGTAAAAAAAAAAAAAAAAAAATACTGTGTTGGTCTATATGAAGTGGCAGAAGCCTCCCAGGAAGTGTGAGCCTTTGAATTTATCTTTTGGCTTACTTTTTGAAATAAATCATGGCAATTTCAAGTCATCTGAGAAAAATTCGCTCTCTAATTAGAAATAACCATGAAATAGTGAAACTTTATTCTCTCATAAACTGTTATTTTGTACACTCTAATTGATCCAGATAAGCATTAAATATTTTTAGCCTGCTTTTGAACAAAGAATTTTGGTAACTCAGCCTCTACCTATGAGTATCCGACAGGATAAGAGCATGAGTATATGACAGAGTATGGCAGTGCTTTGTGACTCTTTGTCTTCAGGTGTCCCCTACAACATGAGCACATTCTCCAAAGCGCCTGGCCTTAACCTCCATCGATAGGCATGGTAAGCTGGCATTAAAAACTGTTTTCACTGACAGCTTAAGGTAATGTTGATGCATCTGCATCTTTCAGAGTTAGTCGTGCACGAACTGTAAGGTCACCGACTATCAGGAAATAATTTGATATCAATTTGTTGTTAAGTAACTTAACTTAGCAAAGACACATTTTCAGAAAACTGTACCTTTCCAAAATTATGCAGTTGCCGTTCTCTGATATCAGCAGTTGGAGATTCCATGAGCTCACCAAGATGGACTCTTGCTGGTTGGTTGGCTGTTTGCGGAAGTCTCAGGCTGCCCAGCAACCACCGTTGTTCCAGATATTGTCACAGGTCCCCTGAGGGGTCCACTGACCCTGGCGAGGAGAAGCAGCCAAGGCTGGATGCTTTCTCACACATAGTGCGCTAGATGGTGAAATTACTCCCAGGACAGCGCCACGCAGTATAGAAGGTAGATAGCTGCAATTAAAACAAAAGAAAAAAACAAGACACTTCTAATTAATCAAAAATGATGACTTCCAATGTCTGTGGACAAGGCAACTCTGACACCAGAATGGACAGTCACAGGGCGAAAGAAAAAAATCCTAGGCCACTATCAATTATGAATAAAGGTTCAAAAGTTTCCAAGAAGTTATCTGGAAAACACATACATTTCTATGTGAGGAAATATTGTGTGTAAAGTCAAATTTATCCCCAGAATGCAAAAGAGCTTGACATTAGGAAACCCCTTACATTTCCCACATTCACAGACTAAAAATGTCTCAAAGAAAAGTCACGTGGTTGGCTCAGTAGAAGCAGGAAATGTGGTAAAATTTACACTCATTCAGGATAAAGCCATTTAACAAGCTGGGAACAGAAGGAGGCTTCCTTGAAGTGATAAATTCTATCTGTTTAGCTGTAGAACATATACCTAAAATTATATCTAACAAAATTCTACAAGAGACATTACTTGTAATGGAAAAATATGGTCCTTTCTTTCATATCAGAACAAAAATATCTACATAATTTTCCTAAGAAACCTTGTACTGCAGTTTATTCTGGAGCAGTCCGGATATTTTAAAGACAAATGAAGAATACGTAAATTATAAAAGACAGAAAACTATCACTATTATTAAAGTAAATGCTCATGTAGGAAAATTAAAAAGATAATGTACACAAATTATTTAAAATGTGGTTGAGTTTAGTAGTCTGTGAACTATTGTCTATTTTAATTTCATTCTTTAGCAGTCATTTTTAACTTTAATTTTGAAAGCATTTAAAGCGGCAATGAAATCTGAATGTAATAGGAATAAATATTAAGTAGATTTATAAAACCAGTACTCCAGATATTATAAATGTAGTTCAAAATATTATCAGCGAAAGAAATTAAACAATGTAATGGATATTGCCAAGGTTCTGTGCCGGAACATCAAATATTAAAAGCCTGTGGATTTTCTCAAACCCAGAGATTCAACACCATCCCCACAAAGTGGCAGCAGGAACTTTTATTGGGCCCTGACAATCCAATTAAAAATGTTTATGAAAGAATACTGTGTCAACACTATCTAAGACAACCATGAGGAAGGACAACAAAATGAGTACATTGAGACAAAAAATGATCATAAAATTATAGTAATTAAGAGAGCATATTATTAAACCAAGAACAAATAATTCCACCAACAAAGCACTTACAGAAGCAGTATGCAATAGGATTGTATAGATCAGTGGAAAAAGGAGAGATCTGTAAGCAGGTAGCAATGGGACCAGGGCTGCTCCACTGAAAAGAAAAAGAAAAAAGAAAAAAAAAAGATTCTCATTGCAAATGACTCATAAAGAATGCTTCCAGATAAACTAAAAGCTAAAACAAGAAAAGAAATTCAGAACACCTAGATAAAAATAATGTACCTTTTTTGATGTAAGAATTTCCCAAATGCACAGTAATGATCAATATCACACTTAATGATTAATATCACACTTAAAATGTTGTAATCACAGGATTGGAAATAAAGGATGAAGCCAAAATACACTAGCAATACGTATTTCAAATGTAACAATGGTGGAAAAGTTATTAGTACAGAATGTATTGGCAATAATTTTAAGTATTCTATAGAAAAATATGCATTGTTTCCAGTTTCCGACAGCCATTTCACAGAGTAAAGTAAACTAAGCAATAATTGCATCCAACATACGAATACACAAATATCAGTGACAATTAAGGTCTCTGAATATTGTTTGGACCCCTAGCCCAGAATGGCAAATATACCTGCAGCAGTAATAACACTTTAGAAATAGGACTTTCGACCTGAAATCTTATGTGCTCCTGACGAGGTCTAAACAGATGCAACCACTTGGGAGACAGTGCGCTGTGAAAACAACTCGGTCTTTCTGCAGCTTCGTGTGAGTCATGCGTGCTTCCAGAGGAGCTGTTGCATGAGTTGCACCTGCAATGTGTAGAAGCAGGCAGGAAGCTTCCACCAGTGGCCAAGTAGTCCTCGGGGTGAGCCTCTCTCACCAGGGGTGGCCCCACTGTCCCACAGGGCAGCACACACAGAGAGTGTGACATCTATATAGCAGCGAATACTAATAAAATGCTGCATCACGCAATAACAGGACCATGTCTTAGAATCATATCATTACTGAGAAAAGATCAGATAGGATATGAGTTTATTAATATTATGATTTATGTCTAGTAGTCCCCCTAAAGCCTTATGCAATCATGGGGTGGGGACTACTAGAGTTTGAGACTTGACTCATGATTCACTGGGATTATATGTTTTAGTACTGATGGGATTATGGGTCTGAGTTCTTCTGGGATTATGGGTGTGGCCTAAGGCGGCTAGGCTGAGGCAGAGAGCCTGAATGTAATATAAAGAGAGAGAGAGAGACAGACGGTGGCTGTTGCTCTCTGTACCCTGGTTGGTCTGTTGCCTCTGTCGAGATTGTTGCTGTTCCACCACCATGAACTGGATGTTCTCTGCCCTGTTCCACTCAGCCTTGGACCAGCCAAATATGGACTGAGACCTTCCGCAACTGTGAGCTGAATAAACCTTTCCTTCCTTCATTTTGAGTGTCGGGTATTTGTCCCAGCAATGAATAAAAAGTGACTAAAACAATTAAGCAAATAAAGCTGCGCCTTCTGCTTTGGACAAAGGTTCCTTGTGGTGAGCTGTGGATGTATCAGAGCCCCACATGGTAAATCACATGCCAAGGCCTCATCCCCCTCTCGGCAGAGAAGGCACGGGCAGGGCCCCGGGTGGCATGTGGGTCAGGGGAAACAGCTGCACATTTGTCTTAGATTTATATTTACAGAGTCATCATGCCACTCTTTGACAAGATATGTGATTAATGTCCTTAGCACTCATTTCTTTTTTTTTTTTTTCAACTCATTATATTTTTAAATTTTCTCCCCCTACCCCACCGGGAAGTAACCATCCTGATGGGCAGAGACGATGCCTCCCTGGGGCCTCCTTCACATTTTCCTGATGATTACTAATATTGAACATATTTTCACCTGCATGTTGGCCAATATCACATCTATTTTTAAATTCATTTTTCTATGTATTATTTGTGTGAACTTTGTCTCTTCATGTGGATTGCGTGTTCCTTTATGTAACTATCTCTAATTCTGAATTCATGATATATTCTTTCAGGTTCCCCAAGCTCTGTGAGCTATTTGGGTTAAATGAGACTGTAGTGGAGTGAAGGCTGTATTTCAAAGACTGATTAAGAGAAACCCGTCCCAGGAGGCCAATAAGCACCTTCAGGTCATCCTAAATTTACTTCTAAATTTACTTGGAAATGGCTTTCTCTTGGTCTGCAGGGCAAACTTGGAATTTACCTTTACAATCTTGACCGTGCAATCCCTTCCAGACCCTGCGAGGGCCTGGCCTCCTTCCAGCTTCTTTCTGAATTAGTTCCCCACGGTAGGGACTCCCAAAGCCGTGTTACCGGTTTCACTTCTTTCATGGATTTTCTAGAATTGAGTTGAGCCCGTCCTTCCTTCCACACACAAACTTCCTCTTGTCTGTCACACATTCATTTCAGAATTTTGGGCTTCTATTGACTCTTCATCCCTGTTGGTCTCCCAGATGAATAGTCAGCAACTCACCCATGTCCCTCCCCAGGGCCTTTCCCCATGTCCCTCCCCCAGTGGCCACCACAGTGGAACCGCCATCACCTCTGTTCCTTCTGCTTTAAGCCTCTGTCCTTCTCAGGGATTTCTGGTCGCATCTTGGCTTTGGTTGGTTCGGAAGTCTGCTGCTACCACCTCACTCTTCAGAGGACCATGTGCTGATCATTTGATTGTCTAGAAAAGCCACCTTCAGGAGTTTCTTGCTTTTATCAAGACAGACACCTTCACGTATTGTAAGCTGAGTGATTATATGCAGAAATCCACCAGAAACTTAGTCTGCGTTTCTAGAGGGAAAGCATTGTGAATGTTGTGGAAACCACAGGGTCAATTTTGAATTAAAATATGGAACATGAATTTACAATTACGAGAGCTTCGTCAATGTCATTGTTTACAGAGCAGAGGCTATTTTTGAACAGGATACTGGACTTTCCTCAAGAGTATTTGATAGAGCTTATTAACAGGGCCAAAGCAAAATTAATCCTCAACTATTTCTTAAAAATATAGAATCCTTTGCAGTCCACAGTTTCCCTGTTTTCTTTCATGCTCCATTACTTCTCGACACGGCCCTGCTCAAATAGAGATGAGTCCCATTCCGTGTCCTTAACCAAACTCCCGTTGTAGCCCAGGTGTCCACCCTGCATCTGCCCGCCCACCACTCCACACCTGACTGCCAGAGGACAGGCATGTGAAAGGAGCTTCCGTAGCACGCCTTAGCCATAAGTGCAGTTTTCACCATCTTGAAACTGCTTTACACGTATGATACTGAGGTTGCTGGGTATCAATGCCCAGCAGTGTCGTGGATGTGTGGTAGCTCTCCCAGGCTACATTTTATTAAGGTCAGTGATGGGCGTCTGGGCTGATGTTCTGTCCACCACACTGCCTATTAGAATGGGATACATCATGACTGCAGCTGCACACCTTATGGTTAACTACTGTAACGCAGCAAAATATTCTTTGGAACAGTCATTCTTGCTAATTTATTCATCAGGCTAGACCTGCACTTTTGCAATTCTATGTGAGAATTTCCAATGCACTTATTCCTTTCATAGTTGGGAGTAAAAATTTTAGACACAATGAATTTGACAAATGTGAGTTCAAGTGTCAAAATTATGTGAACCCAGTATCAGCCCGACCACTGTGGTGGGGATAGTACAGAGCCATATGACAGACACAGAGGGCGCCTTCTGGAATTCTAAGAGGAGGTAACGCAGGGTGCTGAAGCAGGGACCTCACAAGGTCCACGCAGCCCAGAAGTGCCAGAGAAAGCGCTCCACCAGGAAGAGCTGTGTCAAGGAAGAGAACAAAGGCAGACGCTGTTGTCAAAAAGGGAAAGAGACTGAACTGCACTGTGGTTGTGTGCATCCGTGTTTGTGTGTGGCTTGTGTGCTTGTATCTGTGTGTGTCTATGTGTAATTGGATAAAAAATTAGTGATTTGAAAATAAACAGATTAAGGGCTGGTGATATAGCAGCAGAGTAAGCACCTGCTTTGGCAAGCTCATGGACCAGGGCTTGATCCTTGGTCCTGAAAGTCACAGTCCCCCTCCCCCTGGTTTGCTGAGCTGTCGGCTGAGTCCTGGTGTGGTAGTTAACGCCCATAATCCCAGCACTGGTGAGGCTGAGAACAGGAGGATCACTATGAGTCCAATTTACATAGTGAGACCTCGTACAACAATATGTAAATAAATAGATTAGATTTTAATTGGATTAAGATATTAGAAAGTTTGAGTCCTTATCTATAATAATCAGAAGCAAAGCATACTTTTAAAGTAAACGAAAGGTGTGATTGTGTTTGCTGGTGTGGTTGTGAGTACATAGTAGTGTGAGTCCTGTTTTATTAGATGTCTAGAAATGGTAAACAATTTGCACACACACACATACACTCCAAGAAGCAGAAGATTGGCTGCCATGTTTGCAAAGTCAGAGTTATCAAATTTCATCTGGTTTCCATAATAGAAATAAGAAACTTAACAAAAACTGTAAAAAAAATTTCCCTTCCATATGCAGAGAAACAGATTTCTGGAGCTGAGATCTTTTCTTACTGAAGTGTGTGGAGAGTTGGATGGTTGGCCTATAACGGGCACGTCTCTGGTGTGGGACGGCAGGAATATCTTAGTGCATTCCAAGAATATATTTTTAATTTTAGACACCATATTTTGGTACTCAAAAAGTGGAACTTATTCTGAAGCTTATAGTTTTTAAAGACAAAATACATTGCATCAAAAGAGTCTGTTGAGAACAAAAAGGATGGATAATGTTTTCCAATAAGTACTTTTTTCTTTTGTTAAGTACTGCGTGAAATTATTAATCAATTTTATGATAAGATAATCAAAAGTAGAAACTAAGGATAAGTATCAACATAATATTGACTGAGGTAAATTATTTGTCTGATTATTTTAAAACTTCCAGCATAAAGATATCTTTCCCTTAAGGACTGGTGACTCTTTCCTACACTTCTTGAAGAAAACTCCTTTAAGCCTAGGTTGATTTGAAAAATATTAAGGAAACATTGTCAATCTACTTTTCATTTGTAGGAATTAAGTAATAGAGAAAAAATACACAAAGCAATCGCAGTATAAACTGCGGTCCTTGCACCGTCAGCAGTCAGCTGCTGTGCTACATTATGATGTCATGTTTTGATTCCTTCCTGAGTTTTTGCCATTTATTGAAAAGTTACCACCTCCGTGGTTGCACTGGTAATCTTGTGAGGGGAATACACATAGACAGGTTGGTTGGCGGTCCTTGTACAATTTGATTTGTTTTATAAGTTTGAGAACACTAACATCTTTAAAATGTTAGCGGGAAGGGACCTCTGAATTAAGAGGCCCGAGTGGCCTCTATGGACTGGGGAGGCCGGCTGGCCCCATCTGGAGAGCGTTTCTGCTTGCCTTCCACGAAGACAAGCGCAGGCCGGGTGCCTGCCACGGGCCCTGCAGCTCGCCCTGTGCAGCGCCTCCTTATTCCGACACTTACAAGTGAGCCTGCAGTGCACCGCAAGGCTGCCGTACCTCCGCCACACCTTCTCTGAGAATGTGTCCTATACTTCTTTTTTTTTTTTAATTTTATTTATTTATTTATTTGTTTGTTGTGTTTGTTTGTTTCTTTATTTATTCATTTTGTGGCTGGCTCAGCCTGCCCTGGTGATGGCGCTGATGCAGCATGTGGTGCCGGGGATCGAACTGCAGTCCCCGCAGTTGCCTGAGCCCTCCTAAGCAGGCGCTTTAGACCACTGAACCATCTCGCTGGCCCTGTCCTATACTTCTTGTAATATTTTTGTTATTCTAACTGTCGAGTGAGCTCATCGATGCACGAATTCCCTCGTTGCTCTGCATACGACCAGCACAGACCCAACTCCGTGTTTGCTTGTAGGACAACCACGTTGCACCGCGGACTCCTTGACCATCTTCCTCTCGCTGGGCTGCAGCTTCCACTTGTAGCCGTTGCGTGCCCGGCTCCCCGCGCCTCCTGCCCGGCTGGCCTCCTCCTCCTTCCCTTGTGCAAGTTCAGCGTCGCTATGTAGCGGGTACACGGGAGTCCACGCGGCCCCCGCCTGCCTGGGTTGGCTTCCCCCTCTCACCATAACTCCCTTTAGGTTCCTACACGTTGGCATACCTGAGGGATTCCCTTTTCTTTTCTTTTTTCTTTTTTCTAAGCATTCCGTGGCCTGCATTGGCGCATTCTCCCACCAGTGCGACTGGGCGCCATTCCTTCAACCATACTACTGTGATGGCTGCTGCCGTGAAGCAGGGCGAACTATCGCCCAAACACGCTGACTCTGCTCCCTCTGGAAGCACACCAGCAGTGGGCCTGCCCGATCAGATGGTCGCTCTATTTTTAAGTTTCTGAGGAAGCTCCATACTGTTTCCATAATGGCCTTTCCAACTAACATTTTCACTAACGGGTTTACAAGGGCTCCTTTTCCTCCAAAATGCAAAAATAGACCAATGGGATTCTTCAAACTTAAAAGCTTCACTATGGCATAAGAAACAATCAACAGATCGAGAAGACAGCCTATGAAAGGAGAGAAAATATTTACAAACCTTATAGATGACATGGGTTAATATGCAGAATGAGCAAGGAACTCAACATAATTGCAAGGAAACAAACAACTCACAGAAAAAGCAGCGCAGGTTCCAAGCAGGCACCTTGCCAGAGAAGACCTGCAAGTGGCCAGGAGGTGCAGGAAAAGGTCTTCAGGGTCACCAGGCACCCTCAATTTGTAGATCATATCACAGTGCAATGTCACCTCTCCCCTGATAGAATGACTGTGATCAAGAGGGCAGAAGGTGACAACTGTTCCCTTGCTGTCATATGCACATGAGTCACATGCTCTTCCTTGTTTCCTTGAGTGTCGGCTCATATATCTTGCGACAGGACTCTGATTCTCCCTCACCTCGTCCATGGTAGCCTCCTTCCGGGAGTCCACCCTCTGTGGTTGCAGCCGTGAGTTCATGCACATATGTGTGATAACATGGACAGACATGCACACGTTCCCCCTCTGAGAACCTGTGCATGTTGTCCACTGACCCCCCCAGATGCCAGTGGGGCCAGGCCCCCTCTTTTGTTGTCCGGCTCTGTGCCTGCAACCTCATGGAATACCTACAAAACGAGCTGGTTTGATGAACGTTCCCAGGTGTTCCTCTCATTGCCAGAAGACAACCTGAGTGACGGCAGCCGCACCCTGGGAAGCCCCGGGGGTTGTTCGCATTTCTAATTCACGTGGTCACCCCACTTATTTCCCTCTGCAAATCTCTGACTCTTTAAAAATCAGTAAGATAGTCTTCAAAATTACTGGAAACTTTTATATTCTACCACTCCTGAATTTAACTAGCAGCCTCGAAGAAACAGCTCTGTTCACTTTCATATTTCTCTGAAACTCTCTTTTTTATGTTTAGGGGTTAGTGTGAAAAATAGATTTTAAATTTATTAACATAAAAACTTGTCATCGCTAAGGGTGGTAAAAGCTCAGTCCTCTGAGAATGTGTACTTTTGGTTTTGCTGCTGCAGCAGCACCCAGGTGCACAAACCCGTTCTGTCCACGGTCCTATTCACACTCAGGACTGGACAAGACCTGACTGCACTTCCCATAGTGATGACGTTGAACCTCACCATTGACTTTCCTTCAGGCTTTGTCCAACTGTTTGCGATGAGGATTGCGGAAAGAATCAAATTTATGCACCAAAATATCGCTGTGTTCTAAGTATATTTTATTAGAGAAAAATAGCTTTCAGGGGAATGAATCACAACAATAGAACTACTTTCAAAAACATGATAAGATAAATACAAACAAAATTCAGAGAGGAGAGTGGCCTCCGGAGAGGCAGGGGGATTCCGGTGGTATTTTTAGTGCCGCTCTCGCCTCTGGGATAAGGCGTGCCGCGGGTCTCCCCAACGCTGCAGTTGTGTGCACCTGTGTGTTGTGTGGGGACTGTGAGGCCACCTCCCCGGTCACATCACACTGGCCATCCTCTGTGCAGGCTCCAAAGTCCACAGCGTTCGCGCCTAGTGGATGCCGCTGCGCTATTTTAAGTGGGACGCAATGATCCCGGGCTTTTCTTTTCTACTTGGTTCAGAGATTCAGCAGTGCTGAGGCCGGAGCGGACTGTCTCCTCTTTGTTCTTTCTCCTGCTGGCAGAAGGAGGAATCTGAACGGTAGGCTACTCACCGCCGTCTCCCGCCCCGCTCTGTGCTTCAGAACTCTCTTTCATCCAGCACATCAGAACATAGCTTTCCTCAATATTACTCATCACAGAAAAAGAGAAAAAAAAAAAAACCTGTCCTCTGAACGCTGCAGCTGGTCAAATTCCCCAGTAAGATTTCGTGACATGATATTGCGACATTTTATTTATTTTTTCTACTATTTCTCCTTTATTTACTTATTCATTTATTTTAAAGAGAAAAATAAAAACAGTACAGAATTTCAAAACACGATGATATGGAATTAAGCATGGTTATCATATTGCATATTGTTATCTTCAAAGTAGTTGCTCAGTTTACCAGGTACAGGCATACAAAAGTGATCATTTTTACTGCTAAAAAAGTGAGCAAAAGTAAGTGCTTAATCCCATAAATAGGTATGGTGAAGGTGGGATTATACCACCTAATAATTTTTGTCTATTTTTAAATTGATTTTTGTTGTAAATTGCAGGAAAATAAAATAATAAAGGAGAAAATTTGTATTAAACTTTTATGTGACTTTGAATTTATTAGGTAGAATTATTTTAATAAAAATAATTTGTTTTGAGCATAATTTTCCATACAGATGGATTCCATCTACTAGGACTGATTTAGTATTGATGCGTAAGGAATTGCAGTGAAAACTTACATAGTTGCAGTAGTGTTTAATAACTTCAGTAACTTGCTCCTGAACTCAGCTCTATTTACAAAGTCTATGAGTAATGCCAGGGATTCATACGAAATACCACGTCTCGCTCTGCTCAGAGTGCGAGCGAGCTGCCCCTACACCTGGCTGTTCGGACAACCACACTCTTTAGAAGACGGTGTACATGAAGATGGCAAGCTGAAGGGGCTCCACGCCGAGAGTTCTGCAGAAGATACCTTCTTCAGTTCCTGCCAATCTGCCCATCTTCAATTTTTAAAGATGGTTCTCTGCCTGCTTCAGCAACAGGAACAGGCTCATTGATTATTTCAAATTTTCCCTGTCGATGATACTCATGTATTTTCAATCCCATGAATGTATTTTGAAAATGAGAGTTCCAAACATAGAGGCAGCGTTGCTGATGACATGGAATGTGCGGATCCGCAGCGAGGCCACCTCTTCCCGGGGACTCCCAGCTGAGTGCTACTGTGGCTCCTGGCTGGGCTAGGGCCAGGAGGAGGACCGGCCCTGCCGCAGGACCGAGACCATTTGGACACCGTAATTATCCCTCCCGCCTGCCTCCAACGGTTCCAATTTCCCTTCTCTGTTTCTCTGATTACGTCTTCACTGCCTAATGCATTACGCTTTGGGGTCCCATTATCCCTGGCTTTCTGCTGACTTCTGCTGCAAATCTCCTAGAAAGGCAACCTCAGTACTGACTGTCTGGGAATGGGGTGACCTCTCCAGTGTCCTGAGGGGCATGGGACGTGGGGCAGCCAGCGCCGAGCACCTCTTCCCCCAGGCAGCGCCCATTCAGCTGCTGGAGCTTCGGTTCCTGTCCTTGTGTGATTCCTTTTTGTTCTCCGTCAGGAGATCGGTTAGATTTTATTCTCTCCTTCCAAGTCACCTATGGGCCATCTCTCACGCTTATTTGGCCAAGATGTGAAAACTTAGAAGACTTTGTTCTTTAATTTTATTAGGGCTATCACCAGAGAGATTGAAAGACATGTGAACGGCCTAGTGAAGGAGAACATGATCATGGCTTTATTGCTTAAAATACTGAAGTTAAGAACACATTCACAGTAGTGCAGGGACCGGGGTGTGTTCAATCCCTGGCACCACATGCCCTGCCAGCCCCGCCACCAGGCACACTGAGCCAGCAACTGAGTGAGGGTGTGGCGGCACTTGCCTGTAATCCCAGCACTGAGGAGGCTGAAAACAGGAGGATCACTGAGTTCAAGACCCTGCATGAAATACATTACAGAAAAAGGAAACATTCACAGCCATACATAGCTATTCACTCAATCCAGCATGGGTTTGACTACCAAGCATAGAAGAATATTGCTTTGCTCTTCCGCTGGCTGGACTCTGATTTAGAATGTGTGCTTTCTTATTTCCTGTAGTTTACAGTCTCAGAGGAGCCATCAAAATGAACAAAAACTCAGCATGGAGTAAGAAGATTTTGGAGGTGGGATGATGGGGTGGGGTACAGACAGGAATGTACCTGTTCCAGGTGGTGGAAAGAAGCTTCTGAATGCAAATTCCCATTCATGTGCCGAGAAGGAGGATGGAGTGGGAAACCAAGGAGGGGCCCAAACAATGTATCTGTCAATGTGCATGTATGTATTGAGGTCTCTAAGTTTTACACAGATAGGTGGTAGGGAGCTAGATAGATGGAGAAAAATAGATAGGTGGATAGATAGATGACAGACGTAGACAAATGGGTCAATACACACACAGATAGAGATAGGTAGATGTGCAGATTATTGATGGATAAGTGATAGATGATAGCAGAGGATGGCAGGAGGCAATTCTACATGACATATCAGTGACAGCTCACTGATCAGGTGACACACCCCGCTAGCCAGGAGGCCAGGTAGATGGTGGCAGAAGGATGCGCCCCATCCAGGCATGCCCTTGTGTCTGCAGCTTCTGGCATCTGTTGGGAGCGCTTACATCCAGGCCACAGACCACCTTGCACTGGAAGCCTTCTCGGGCTGACCTGAGTTGGCGTGACAGTCATGTAAACACAGGCTGGGGAGTCTCAAGACACATTGCAGACACAGAGAATCCTGCTGGGTCTTTACTGTATGCCACTGTGCAGTGGTACTTTCACATGAAGATGCAACTTCAAACTTGAGAGAACTGCAAGTGAAAGTTGGTCCAGTGTTGGCAACTGCGCTGATGCTAGAGACGTTTGTCCTTATCCTCAACTGCAGGGGCCATGCGGTACCTGGCCACGGGACCACCTTGTGGCAGCCACCTCTGGAGCCCGCACCCTTCCCTCACTGAGCTCTGAGAAGCTCTGGCAGCAGAATCCACACCAGGGCTCATCCATCCCTTCTGCACTCATTTATTCGGAAGAAGAGATGATCAAACAAACATACGCCACTCCAGAATACCAGTGGCTATGTGAGCAAGGAGTGGCAGGGCTTGGTTAGGGCTGTCATGAGCTTTAAATACTTAACTAATGAAAACTCTCTTTAAAGGAAAGCTTCCTTGCCCAGCCCCCTGGTTAGTGTGGACAGCCAAGCTTCGCATTTGCAGTGACATGAACTCATGCAGGGGTGGAGGAAAGGCCAGGGTGAGGCTGGCTGTGAGGGAGCCCTTTTCCTCCCTCCAGCCCCGCACCTCAGGTCCTCCAGGGGAGGCAGGTCGGCCTGCGTGCCGGGGTGTGCTCCACTGGCTGCAGACCTCCCAGCCCGTGTACAGCCATGCACAACTCTGCGAAGTGTTTTTCTTTCTGTCTGGAAGTCACAGATCCGCTGCTGGCATTTACACACCTTCTGCGCTCACAATTCTCTCCTTGTTGGTTTTGAAATTAATTTTCCTTATCTTGACACAAAGACCCAAAATATGACTTTTTCCCCATGGGAACAGCCGGTGAGGAGGCAGCAGCCCTTACAATTTACCAAAAGGGGGGAAACTATATTTAAACAGCATATTAATACACAGCCATGCAGCTGGGCAGATTGTGTTCCTAGGAAAAAATGTTGCTGTTGCTTTTCTAAAATTTACTAGTGTCATGGCAGCTTGGCTCTGGAGAAACAATGCTGAGAGGCTGGGAGGGAGGGAGAGAGGAAGGAGAGAGAAGAGAGGGCAGGCAGGGACGGAAAGCAACTCGAAGAAGGAAAGTGAGAGGAAAACCTGTGGTGGCCCAGAGTTCAATCTAGGCAGAGTTAAACTGATTGCCAAAGACAGCATCATTAACTAAATAATTTCTTCAGAGTGAGACAGAAAGGCAATCTTAATTCATCAGTAAAGGAAAACATTGAGAGTGCATTTTCAACATTCTGTCTCCAGTGCCTGCACTTAGGCTGGACATGGAAGGTCCCTATGATAGTGACCGCAGAGCAGGCAGCCAAGTTGGGTCCCTGGCCGAAGCGGTACTGGGACGCTGTGAGGTCCAGACAAAGGCATGGAGGGTTGGAAGACATGAGTGACAGGGTCTGAGGAGAGGCTTAGAAGTCACAGACTGCAGGGAACAGTTGCTGTTCAAATGACTGAAGACTCCTGCTGTCTTGAGAATGACACGGGGATCTGCCTGTTCTGAGGGGCCTGTTGTGCGTGACAGCGTGTTCCCTTTTGGAGCCACTCCTGCAGCCCACTCACACACGCGTGGAGAAGTGGCCACTCCGAGGGCACTGCCTCTTGGCCAGGTGCTGGCTTTCGGGCTGCCAGAGCAAGCACGGGCATGACGAGTAGCATGCTTTGTGTTCAATTAGCCTCCAGTTAAACCCCCTCATTTATATTTCATTTTAATTGAACAAGGCCTTAATGAGGGAGTGGATTGTTTCTGTCTAGGACAAACTGCCAGGGAGGTTTTGGAAGCCATTTTGTCTTCAATTCATAGGAAGAACCAAGCGAGTCTACAGATATTCTTATGCCTGAAATGAGACACTCACTGGTGGTTTTTTCTGGAAATGTCAAGTGGGTAGTAACTTGGTACCAAATGTTACTTTCTAAAACATTCGCATGTGAAAGTCACTCTTCTAACAAGAGAGGAGCTATATTTAAAGGACTTCTAGAAATGAAATGAGGGGCACAGATTCAAAGTTTACATTTCAATCACAGCAGAACTGTTTGTATTGATCCAGTCAATCCGTCCACAAGCAACAGCGCTTCAATTAAGCAAAGAAATTCCCAACAAAAGTTGCTTTAATCTATGCAGTCACACTGCTATCCAACTTGCAAGAGGGGGCTGCTGGAAGTAAATAATTTAGTTATTAATACCTGCATTAACTTCTCAAGTTGATTGCAGATGCTAATCTTTCATTTGGATTTGAGTAGCTCATACGTGTGGCACAAGAAATCCTTCTATAAGCTTCCAGCGTCTACAGGACGTTTGCGGCAGACTTGTGCCCATGTAGCGATCCATACACTTAGGACTTTGGAAACTGTCTTAAAATAAACATTGAAAAAGGCTCATGTAGCTAAAATATTTACCCAGGCCTCCAGGCCCCTTGTAGGGGGACATGGTTTGCAGATGACTAGCATGGTGAGAGGGACAGCACAGCGACAAGTCAGACCTCAGCCGGCTTTACTGTCAGAGTCAACAGAAAGGAGTACGCAGTGCCTTTCCCAGAGGGAAGCAGCTTTCGAATGCTTTCATGATAAAGCTGATTGTTACGGTGGCATCCAGAAGTGCCCCGTGTTGCTGGAGTGGTCAGCTGCAGGCTGCGGGGTGGCGGCTGCAGGCCCACCTGGGGCGGCCGGCACTGCACACAGTGACTGAATTCCAAAGCCAGCCTGTCTAGGCCTGTTAATCCTGAATACTCCAGGAAGATTTTACCCTCTTCACCTGTCTCCCACTGATATTGAGCACTGTTTCGATATGTTTTATTTGTTACTCCGAGCTATGTGAGAATCTGTAAATGTGAAATTCTGTAAAGTACCAAGCACTGTACTTATTACACAAAATAACTACACGTATGGGAGATTCTAGGGCAGTTTTACTGTTTACAGTGCATTCTACCTGTATGAGGGTAGCAAGCCAAAGAAACGGACTGCTTTTTCCCTTTCAGTTTCCCCTCTCTGTATACATTCACACATTCTAGACCTGGTAACCTTCCTGTATTTAATACTAAAAATGAGCTGGTATCACCCGCAGTATAAATGACCTAAAAAGCGCTACCTGGGGTAGCAGATATTAATGTTCCTGCATTTGGCAGGCACAGACCTTTGGAGAGACAGGTGATAAACGTAATTGTGTCTTCCCCTTGCCAATCATAGCGGGAGACCTTAAACTAGATAGAGGCGTGCTGCTGCGTGGGCTCCTCTTGGCCGCCCCGCACTTGGCCATGGCCTCACTGCACCGTCCGCACAGCTGTGCCAAGCCAGCTAATAAATTAACAGTGTGTCAAGCTCCTCCTCAAGAGCCCATTTCTCAAGCTGTTGGGGTAGGGGAGGATTTGAAACCTTGGCCTTCTCCCTGAGCAATGCCTTCTCACCCCCACACCCTCTTATTTTATTTTTCTTTTTGAGACAGAGTCTTGATAGCTTGCTAAGTGGCCCAGGTGAGACCCAGCTTTGCGGTCCTCCTGCCTCAGCCTCCCACGGTGCTGAGGTTACAGCCCTTGGGCATCATTGCTGCCTCCGGGGGCCAGCTTCAACAGCCACAGAGGCGCCTCTGACACAGAGGTGAAAGCGCTGCTCTTCTGTCAGCTGAGGTCCTCAGCCAATAACCACATGAGCCCCTGTCAGGCGGCAGTGAGCTCCCTGTAGGGAGCCAGGTGGGCTGGGCACTTGAATGTCCAGGGACGCCTTCTTGTCAGGACAGAAGACACAGCCCTTGAAATTCAGGCTGGGGAGGGATCTTGGGTTGCTGGCACACCAGGGAGCAGTGTCCCACCTGGAGGGGGGCAGACGGCCCAGAGTCCTGTAGGAGATGGGGCTGTAGGCATGGGGTGGATGAGCCTGGGAGGAGCAGCAGCTGCCTGAGGGGCATTCCCACAGCACAGCCAGGGAGCAGAGGGACACGCCAACTCCTCACTGCTGCATTTCCCAGGGTTGGTGGGTTTGGGGGCTGCTGTTTGGGCTCACACCTGGCATCACAGTCTGGGGCCACTCGTCCCCTTGCCTTGTGCCTGAGGCAAGGTTGAGCACATGGAGCAACGTTCTGGAATCCTCCTGTCCAGGAGGCACAGGGAGCAGGCAAGAGCCTGGGGTTCCAGTACCTCACTCAAGGCTGTACACCCCCACCCACCCTGTGACCCGGCTTCCTGTACTCTGCTCCACCGCCTTGAAGTGCTCCTGTCCCCAGTAGTGCCACAGGCCAGTGACTAAGCCCATAGGTGCTGTAGAAGGAATTGAGACCCGAATGTAGGGCAGAGATGACGGGAGCCAGGGGAGGCACCTGGCGCCTTGACTGCGGAGCGTAAGGAGGAGCGCGCCGGTGGTTGGGTGGGGGACAGTGGGAGGACGAAGGTACCCCGCAGAGACCTCTGGGCAGGACTGGCGGGGAATCTAGGTCGGGTTCAGCAGTTGTAAACATGTAAACAGGACAGAACTCGCCGGCAGGTCTGAGTTAGGGACCAGGTTGGAATGCGGTGTTTCCACGATGGGCGAGCTCGCCTCGCCGCTGCCGTTCCTGGCAGTTCTGTCTTCCGGTCGTGCTTCTGGCCTGCGACAGCGGCTGCCAGGCTGCTTGCTGACTGTGTGCCCTGCGGGGGCGCCCAGCCTGGGTCCCCTCTTGCTCCCGGAGGTGGAGGAGGAGCAGGAGGAGCCCTTCCAGTTGGTCACTGGAGTCCGGGATCCAGTGGGTGGCAGAGCACTTCCGGGTCTGCGCCAAAGCCTGAAGCCGAGGTTCGGGAAGTGGCGCAGCCTGCAGCCAGGAGCTCAGGGCTGGGGCGCCGCACCCCACACTCACACGGGTGCTCAGGCGAGGGTTGGACCACGTGGTGCATTTAGAGCAAACTGCACGGTCTTATCTTGATTGTCACCAAAAGGAAGCGTGAAGAATGTCTCTTAGGCGCAGGAGGCGTATTTTCCCAGATCTGGTAGAAAGAAAGTATTATCTTCCGTACTTGACGTCTTCCTTTTTGAAAGTTTGGATCCAAGTGAATGGACTCCGGGTTGACTAAGACAGAGGGAGCCCGGCCTGTTACGTCCAAATGGAAGCTGACAGGAAAGTCATCAGCAGCGAAGTGGACGCTGTGCAGCTCTGTCTAGGGAGGAACCGAGCCGGGCTTGCGAAGGCCTGGGTCAGCGCTCGTAGGGGCCACAGAGACAAAGGACAGAGAAGCGCAGGAAAACTAGTTCAGTGAGAGGAAAGATTTGCACTAATAGTGCTTACACAAGATATCATGCCTGCATCCTGTACTCTGAGCAACTCCTATGAAGACAGCAATGTGCAACGTATTAATTATTGGAACTGTCCTACCAACCTGTTGTGAAACTATGTCATTGTTATTTCTTTCTCATTAAAATTAATAAAATTAAAAATGAATGGGAAGGAAATCAAGAGAGGCAAGGACCTAGGGAAAGATAGGAATGAGGAATTGATACATTATACCTGTATACACACAAGCCCGCACCCAGGAAGGCAGCACTGTATTCTAGAAACAAGCGCTGCCATAAAATAAAAGCTGGAAAAGAACTAATTGATTTAAGAAATATGACAATTTTGATCCATAGGCTAAAAAGAAAGATTGCAATTCTGCCATAAAAATAAATAAATAAGTAAGTAAGTAAGTAAATAAATAAATAAATAAATAAGTAAAAAAAAAAGTGAGTTGTACTGTCATTTGTAAAGACATATCTGGGTTATTTGTGGTAAATGGGACAAAAATAAAACAGAATGACACATAGAAAAAATATTTGCCCTGTAGTTCCAAACATACATATATGTGTGTACACACAGAAAGATATATATACATATATATATATATATATATATATATATATGTATTATATCCACATACATGCTAGGAAATCTAAGGACTAGGAAGCTGTACAGTTCCTTTTCATCCTACCTTATCTTGCTTGCACTTGCTTCACCCTGGAGTGTCTCTCATCTCTCTACATAGCTTAACAGGCAATTGAACAATTAAAGAAAAACACTGCCATAGATGTGCGCATCAGAAACTACAGCCAGCGTTGCCAACTGGCCCCGCCCCTGGGCACGCAGAGCCGGCCCCCACGAGGCTGGCGTGGTGCCCCTGGCCTGCAATCCAGGCGATGGGGAGGCTGACAACAGGAGGCTCACTGTGAGTCTGAGCTGTGTACTAAGACCCGATACCAAATATATAAATAAAAAAAAAATTAAAAATAAATTGTAGCCAGTGTTGAAATTCCCACGTTTCCAAGAGACGGAGTTGCTGACGTGGCGCTGAGGGACTCGCAGTGCCACTGGGATCCCACAGATGCAGAAACTCTGCTAAGATAATCCACTAAGCTAAAGGGCTCATGACAGAGCCGGTGGAGGGAGCATCGCATCCATGATAGGGGTTTATTACTTCTTTTCATTAGGGCCATAACAATTCATATTTACATCGGATACATCCATTTATTCATTTTTTCCACAAGAAAAAGTAAAAGCAAAGAACAGCCTCTGTCCTTACCCTGTAATTTGAATATTTCAGACTTGATGGGCTTTGCTGTCCTTTGGATTTGTGGTATGGCAGGCTCATGAATATCGGTACGATGTAATACAACAGAATTTGTAAAGAAAATCCACCGGCGCAAGTCCACTTCAAAGAGATGTACACTTTGTGCTTATTTGTTTATTGCTTTGGCTTGATTTGTAAACTCTCGCTCTTGTGTTCATTGAGTATAAGCGTACTTTGCGGCAATATTACAACACATAAACTGGCTGGGAAGGATTAAGCGCCCAGGAAACCGGGGGATATGCGCGCTTCTATTGGGAATGACTGGATGACGATCCATATTCCATCCGAGCTGCCGGCAAGGTCAGGTCAAAGAAAGGACAGAAGAGCTGTTTCTCTAGCTTGTCCTTGAGGTGAAGTTCCTGAGGGAATCTCTACCAGAAAGGCACATTTTGAATGAGTGTTACAAAGTGCCCAGGCGCGGTGAGCTGAGCAGCCGCGCCCGCGAAAGCAGCGGGGTGGGAGCGGGGGGGGGGGGCTGCGCTTGGTTCTCGCGGCGCCTGCTTTGCCCACGGCGCCAACCGGGATGTGGCAGCGCCTGTCATGCCCACTCTGTCCCACTCAGCTTCCGGCCGCAGGCCCGCATCGCCCTGAGAGCATGAGAGCAGTGGAGTTCGTGTGACAGGTGCGCCAGGCACCCCCCTGCTGTGCGTGCATGGGACCGCTGCAGGCGTCCGCTCACCGCAAGAGCAGCGTGGGGCGCCTTGGGCAGTGGGCGCACTGCGGTGGGCGCGAACCGGCATTCAGGATGCAGACGGAGACAGCCGAGCGCCTCGCCACGTCTCCACTGCTGCTCTTCAGGGCAATCGGGAGAGTCGTTTTTCTCTTTCTTTCTTTCTTTCTTTCTTTCTTTCTTTCTTTCTTTCTTTCTTTCTTTCTTTCTTTCTTCCTTCCTTCCTTCCTTCCTTCCTTCCTTCCTTCCTTTCTTTCTTTCTTTCTTTCTTTCTTTCTTTCTTTCTTTCTTTCTTTCTTTCTTTTTTGTGTGTATGTCTTTTGGAAACCGGGTCTCACTATGTAGTTCAGGCTGGCCTTGAGCACACTTTTGTCGCCCAGGCTAGTCTCGAACTTGCACTGATCCTCCTGCCTGAGCCTCCCAAGTGCTGGGATTACAGGCGTGCACCGTGCACCACCACGCCAGGCTGAGAATCGTTTTTCTTGCTCGACCTTAATATTTTGAATCTGTAAGGTGTGAATGCTGGGGTGACTATGTCGCAAAGCTCAAGTGCTTTTATTTTTTTACTTTTGTATTTTTCTGTTTCATTACATAGTTCCCTTTTAAGTGTATTTCAAATTATATTTGTTTCAAATTAAGTTTATTGGTACTCTTTAAATATATGTAATGATCATATTCATCATTGGAAATTAGAGCCTGTACATGAAATATATATATATATATATATATATATATATATACATACATATATATGTATATGTATGTATATATATATACATATATATGTATTTTACCACTTACTTATTTAGTTAGTTCAGAGTGTCGCTATGCAGCTGGGATTCATAGTGATCTACCTGTCTCACCCTCCCCAGTTCTGAGATTACAGGTGTGTGCCAACAGGCCTGGTTTTGATGGCCGGCACAGCAAGGCCAGGGTTCCAGGGCCTGCATGGCATGTGGTACCAGGGATTGAACCCAGGTTCTTGTGCTTGCCAGGCAGGTACTTAGACCACTGAGCTATCTCCCCAGCCCCTACATGATATAGTTTGAATCCTCTTTTTCTACATTCCCCTTCCCTCGTTTCCACCCCTCTTGTTTACAAAGCTTTGTTTCCATTTTGTTATTTTAAAGAGAATAATAAAAAATGGCAATCATACAGAAGCTCAAAACAAGATGAGAGGAAATGAATGATGGTTGCTGTAGTGCACATTGTTGTCTTCAAAGTGCTCACTCAGGGGTCAGGTAGGCGTGTGGGGTTGGTCAGAGAGTCTCAGTGCTACCTGCTGCTTTTAATGACTAACAGAAATTAGGAGCGCAGTCATCTCAACCATCTTGTGCCTATTTGCATATGCATAGGCATCGGCACAAGATAGAGGGATAGATCTTTTTCCTTTCTTCTTTTTACCTCTCTCCCATCCCAGTTATTCTTTTCTTTTCCAGCAGTTCCCATTTACTCCTTTGTCTTTCATCTTCCATTCTCCTTTCCCTCCCTTCCTGTCTCCCTCCCCGTCTCTAGTTCCCCTTTCCTCTTGAACATTTTCTTGCCATTCCACAATAGCCACTGTATGTTTTGGTCCTTAGCTTCACTCTCAGCTTCACACCAGTGTGACAATGTGATATTTGCACGTGTGAGTTGGGTGCGTTTCACTTAGGCAGGAGTACATACATGGAAATGCTGTGTAGGTTCTACCTTTTGTATCTTAAATCCTGTATTGGAAATATTCATGACTTTTAGTATGTAAAATGCAGTGGAACAGTTCAGATTCTTCTTATTTTGCAAGAATGGAATTAAGATATCTTGCTTAAAGCATTATTCAAAATGAAATAAAGGGCCAGCGAGATAGCTCAGAGGACCAAGCGCCTGCTTAGGAAAGTGAAGGGACTGGATTTTGATCGCCAGCATCACATGCCACACCCGCCACGCCCCTGGGGATGCTGAGCCAGCCACCAAGACCAGACATGGTGGCCCATGCCTGTAATCCCAGCACTGGGGAGGCAGGAGGAGCTCTACAAATCCAAACTGCCAAATACATTAAAAAAAAAAAAAAGTAAAAAATATATTTTTAAGTATCTTACCTTGGCATCATGGACAAGTCGAAACTTACATAACCAAGAACTCAAAATCAGTCCTCCATTAGCTTCCTGCACTCTTCAAGTCCCCATTCCATAGAGAAAGTGCCCCTGTTTGTGTCCACCATTACCTGAGCCTTGGTTAGGTCTGCAGAAGCCTGAGGACAGAAGGAGCCTGGTTCACCCTTCTCCTCCCGGCAGTGAAGGAGGCTGAGCTGAGGGTAGGCGCGGGACCACGATGCACTCTGTTCCACCACTGTCCGCACCATGGCTTCCAAGGTGGGCCCTGAACAGCACTTTATGTGTGTGAGGTCCAAGGCAAAGCTTACGTGCAAATGAGGAGAGTGTGCGTGTCACCTGTGTGGGTCTGTGGCTGCCTCTTTCTCTCCTCTGGTCATTATAAGTTCTCCCAGTTGTTGCAGTTGCTATCTTCATTGTCAACATAGAAACTGTAAGCCATGAAGGACCTCCTGATGCTTACGGGGTGAGCTCCTGCTGTCACCCTAACTGCACCTTGCCACTAAAGTGCCCTCTCCCTGCACAGGGGAACCGGGGCACCATGGGTGATTGCAGAGAGCTGCAAAGGCCGCGGGTCAGCAGCGTGGTGAGGCTCAGTGCCCAGGGCCCCAGCCTCCCATTTCTGATCTCCGGGTGAAGGAGTGTCACGACAGGCTTGGCCCTTGCTGCCCCATGACTCTTTGCATGCAGTCTCTGAAGTGGAGCCATGAGAGGACTCAGGGTGACAGGCAGGACAGTGGGTGGCTCCGAAGAGCAGCAGAGCCTGCTGCTCTATAACCGTTCGAGGAAGCTACTCTGTGGCAGTACCGCCTTAGCTCCTCTAAAATGTCCTGTTGTGTAAGATGGAAATGTGACCCGCTATCAGCCAATTAAAAAGTTGTTGCTAAGCAAACAATGAAGAAGATGACCCTGGTGGCCTCCCAAGGTTTGCCAAGTGCCCGCATACATCATAAGCCACCCCATGCCCGTGCTAGCGTAACCAGTATCTCATACCATCATGTGGCAAGATACTTGGTGTGCACAACACCACCTGACCTGATGCCCTGCACAGAGGTGGAGGGGCAGGGACAGGACACAGAGCACGGCGCTGTGATGTCATCGGATAGTCTGGGCCTGTCCTCAGGACTTGTTTCCTTGTGTGGCCTCTGCCACTGGAACCAAGAGAATGATAAGAAAGATGCCCATGCCCAGACCCACGCTCATTCCACTCGTGCTAGAACACATTGCATGGTGACAGCCATGTGCAACGTCATGGCACCAGAGCAGGGGGAGCTTCCAGTCACCATGGAGAAGCCCAGAAGGATGGATACTGGGCAGAAGGTGGCTGCTCGTGGGCAAGATACATCTGCAGTGGACAGGGCCAAGTGCAGGGCGTGCCACATTCCAGGCCCATGGGGGAGCATGCTGAGCAGTGGCCAGGTCCCGCTCATGCAAACATTCAGTTTCCATGAAAATAATGACGCTTAGGTGTCTTTCCAGGTTGGTTAACCTTCCTCTGAGTCTTTTAATGGCCTCTTGCTATAATTTGTGGAATCGATGAACAAGAAGAGAGTGGTCGGTGGAGAAAAGCAACTACTCAACTAATAAAGATCCAATCTCTTAGCCTGAGTAACGCTCCACACACACAGGCATGTATCGCCCTGTGGGGAATTAGTGTTGCTTGCTTTCTTTTATCTGAGAGAAATAAAGTGTAAAAGTTTAAAGTGCCAGATTTATGTGTAGACATAGATTCCTATGGGAATACTGTGCTGTCAGAGAAGAGTAGATAGAATTTTTTTAAAATCATCCTAAAGAAGATAAACTCCTATAAATCCACACTGCATGTATTTCATACAAAATAATACTATTATTTGGATATGTTTAAAAAATTGAAGCATAGTCCAGCATGGAATCTGAGTTTTCTTGGCCATCCCACTCAGGACCCCATGCTTGCCGGGCAGGAGCTGAGCTCTGTCTCCAGCCAGCATCTTTCTTTCTAATACAAAAGTATCCAGCAGCTCCTTCCATCCAGAAGGGCTGAGGACAGATCCTGCCCACACCGGGTCAGGGCTTCCATGTGCACGGCGTGGAGGAGAGGCAGCAGGAGAAGACCCTCGCCATCACCCCGAGTGGCCGGAGCTGCTCAGTGCTGTGTGTGCTGTGCAAGGGACCTTGGTCAGAGACCCATCCCCCAGAGCAGCTTGGTCGCCTCATCTTCGAGGCCTGCCTCCATCTCAGGGATTCCCAGATGCGCCTTTCCAGTGCGAGTTTTATCTCCAACGGCATTTTTACCAAAGTATCTCTAAACACTCTCATTTCCCACAATGTGGATCAGCAGTTTAATCCTTTGAGTCAGATGGGTCGAACAGTTGTGGGGATAATATTATTTACAGTCCAGTTGGGCATGCTTAAGATTGAAGACAGCGATCTTTGGATAGAAGTTATCCTTTATCAGTGTTAGATTTTTAGGCAAGTTATTGTTGAAGATTTAGAAATACTAAGCTAGGACGTGTGCACTTGCCTGGTGAACTATCTCCACTGATCTCAACTTGGCCATTTAGGATACTTAAATTCTTCCTCCTGTACTTTTTATTTCTAGAATGTCTGAGAGTGTGATTATTGCTCCTTTTTGTATCATGGTGCTAAGCAGTTGGCATCAGATATTTTCATATGTTAACATCTGTGAGTGGCATTTTATTAATCATCTTTCCATTGCTACATTGAAAGACCTGAGGCAGCTCACTTTAGAAGAGCCATTCCCCTTGCTCACAGCTGAGAGCACAGGGCCAGCTGTGGCAAAGCCGACAGCAGGAGGCACCCACAGGGGCTGAGGCCTCCCCCAGCTTCTCCTATCCCAAGGGTCCAAGCTTCTGTCATGGCGAGCTGTTGGGGACACAGTCCATGTTCAAGCCAAGCTAATGAACAGCAAGCTAATGCTCACAGCTGGTTGTCGCAGGTCAGATGCTGGAATGCTTGAGGGGACCAGGGAGCCCCTCACCGGCAGGGCTGTGGGCTGGGTCCTCAGGAGCCGGGGCTGCCCGTATGCACACAGCAGCAAAAGCGTTGGCCATTTCTTTCTGCTAAGGTTTAAAAATGAGTGTAGATTGCACCTAAGTGGTGGTTCAATTGCTTCCAGATCAAGAGACTCTTTCTGAATATAACTACGGCTAAATGGTGCCCTGCTTTGATGTCAGAGATATCTTAATCTTGCAGGATTTCTATTTCAAATCAGAGGCTTTAACTCTACAAACACATTTCTGCTCTCATCTTTTGTAATTGATGTGTAAAATTTTAGTTCAATGCATACATCTCTCTTTTTTTCTACTAAATCATTTCCTTACTGAAGCAGGGCATAT
>PVKN010001209.1:47500-55335 GCA_004027915.1 Capromys pilorides | reverse complement strand
ATTGTTATGGTTTATGTCTAGTTGTCCCCCCAAAGCCTCATGCAATCATGGGGTAGGAACTTCTAGAGTTTGAGACTTGAGTCATGACCCACTGGGATTATGTGTTTTAGTACTGATGGGACTATGGATCTGAGTCTTTCTGGGATTATGGGTGTGGCCTAAGGCAGGTAGGCTGAGACACAGAGCCTGAAAGTAATATAAGATAGACCTTGGTTGTTGCTCTCTGCTCCCTTGGTTGTTCAGGTTCCTCTGTCATGATATTGTTGCTGTTCCGCCGCCATAAACTGGATGCTCTCTGCCCTGTTCCACTCAGCCTTGGGCCAGCCAAATACTGACTGAAACCTCCAGCAACTGTGAGCTAAATAAGCCTTTCCTTCCTTCATTTTGAGTGTTGGGTATTTGTCCCAGCAATGAGTAAAAAGTAACTAAGACAGACACAGAGACACAGAGAGAGAGACACACAAAGAGAGATATAGAGAAAAAAATAGTGACAGAGAGACATAGAGAGAGACAACAGAGAGAGTCAGACAAACAGAAAGAAAGGCACTTGGCCTATTGCGATCATGTGATCAGCACACACTTGATTTACATTACAAGACATCACTTGTTTGTCAACTTAAAATTTACTGCAGATGCTGTCTCATCTTGCAGAAGACTTGAAGAACAAGTCACAGTCTAAGGTTTTATTGCATATGGAAACAAAGTTGCAGCAAGCTCCACTTTTTAAATGAAAGGAGTAGAGGTATTAAGTAAATAATAGGACAAAAATTCTTGATAAAGTCAGAAAGGAAATTTGACGTGTGTGTTTGATTGAAAATCTCAGTGGCGAACACTAATTCCAATAAAATTGACTTTCCTAACCTTTATGTGTAACAGGAACTAAGCTAAAATTTTGCGTGTGTTGCTGCCTTTTTCCCAACAGCCATGTAAGACAGTGGAATATATTAGAGTTCACCACAGAAACAGCCGATAAAGTATATCCACATACATGCAGGAGGGAGAGCAATAACTATAGACAGGAACATAGATATGAAGTAGTCCATGATAGTTTGGTGCATATCTTTCCATTAAATACACTCTGAACAAATCAAAATCTCTTTTTCTCTCTTTAAGAAAGGGGGAGAGAGGGCTGGGGAGACAGCTCAGTGGCTTTAGTGCCTGCCTGGCAAACACAAGGTCCTGAGTTCGATACCCAGTACCAAAAAAAAAAGAAAGGAGAGAGAGAGAGAGAGAGAGAATGAGAGAGAGGTTAGGAGTTGCTGCTGTCCATGGTTACAGAAGCTAAGAAAGCCCCACAATCTGCATTTAGCATTTGGAGGTCATGAAGACCAAAGGGGCCCTGTGAATGGTTCCAGGTTTGAATCTGAGATGCAAAGCACAAGAACTGATGATATAAATGCGTGTGAAGATCCAAGCAGAGCTACAAGGTCGCTGAGGCTGAAGACCGGAAAAGATGCATACTCCAGCCGGGCAGTAAGGCAGCGGGAGGCTCCTGGCCGCCTGCCCACACCTTTGGCCTCTCAGCTGAGGCCCCGCCCACAGTAGGCTGGGCAGCCCACTGTCCTCAACCCTCTGTGTTCATCTCACCCGGAGGCCTTCAGACCAGTGCATGACCAAATGTCTGCCCAAAGTACCCCAGGAAGGTCCAGCCTGGGAAGACGGATGCTGACGGGACCAGTGCAAGTTTATCCTGTGCTGGGAGGACTGAAGAGGGGAGGAAAAGAGGAAAACTCCCCTAGCCCAGCTGCTGCCTCTGCCACCCTCGCCTGGCCCATAGGATGCTGAGCAGTAAGGCAGCGAGGCCTGGCTTCTGGGTGGTGGGTGGTGGGATCAGAGCTATTTTGATCCACATTATTTAAATTTGTGTTTAGAACATGATCCTGTTATGAAAAGAGACTTAAAGGCCTTAGCAGAAGATGTGAGTCCGAAGAACAATAAGTTGCTACGTTAAGTTCCCCCATCATTATTGCTTGGCCTATTGGCAAACCTGAGAGTCCTGGGACACCTAGTCTTGGTGGTTGTGTGGATGCTGGACACTCAGGAGCCCTAGAGCAGCACAGATGATAGAGGCTCCTGGAGAACGTACGGCAAAGTGTCCATGCGGCAACAATCCTCAGCACACCGTGGAAGCTGGGGTTGGCCTGGAGAGGGGGAGAGGAGAGGAATCCTCGTGGGCTTCTGCTTGTTATTAATGAGTGGAGAAAGAACTCAAGAGTCAAAGGTTGGGCTTGGTGTGCAGCTCTGTGGCAGGACACTTGGATTCAAGAATTTAGAAAAGAAGCCACATGTGTTAAAGCCACAGATACCACAAGCTGCCTCTGCCACCAAAATATTGGGGGACTCTTGGGAGATAAAAAGGAGAAGGCCATAGAGGTAAACTAAACAAACCATTGGAAACCAATGCAACAGAATACAGCCTTTTCCTGGCTGAACTGCATGGGAAAGAAAAGAACACTAATGACAACACTAATAGCTATACAAACTAATTTATCACTTGAAGGTTGAAAGTTTTCTATGCTGTACTATTACGGAGGGTATGAGTCCTAGACAAGGGACTGTCAATTTCTCACTTTTATATGAAAAGGCATCTTCTTGAAAAATGCACTCTTATTACTTAGCTTTCCAACATGTTTTAGCAAACTAATTTAATCCCAGTACTGCCAAATAAATAGACAAACACAGAGAGAAATCCTTACCTTCTCAAGTATTGTTGTGAATGAAGAGCCAGAATTTTCATGAAGTTTTCTGGGGGAATTATTTGCTAATGTGAATGTTCACAAATAGCAAACAGTTTGGCATTTTCTTTCAAAATCCATATTTACTATCAAATCCAGTAACCTTGTTTTTAGTTTTTAGCTCAGAAAATGGAAACCTATATCTAAACAGAGATGTTTGTAAAATATTCACACTTACTATGTTCGCAAGAGACAAAAATCTAGAAGTAACCCAAGTGGCCATCAATAGGAAAATGGAGCTGGGGAGACAGCTCAGTGGCATAAGTCCCTGCCTGGCAAGCACAAAGTCCTGAGTTCAATCCCCAGTGCCAAGAAAACTAAACAAACGAAAGATGAATTAAAGTTATGAAAAGAGAAAAATAGATCCAAAGGAAGTTTTCATGATTACAGAAATACTAAATGTTCTTTAGGGTAGTGAATTATACTCAAGTATAAATCTATTTTCTAAAAATCACCAAGTTGTGTATTTACTATAAGTGCATTTTATTGCCTATAAATTATACCTCAATTAAGTTGATTTAAAATTAAACATCTGGATCTGGGGAGATAGCTTGATGGTCTAAACGCTTGCCTGGCAAGTGCAAGGACCTGGATTCTGTCCCTGGTATAACATGCCTTGCCAGTCCCACACTGAGCTGGCCACCAAAACTGAGTGTACTGGGTGTAGTGATGCAGGCCTGTCATCCTAGAACAGGGGAGGATCCAGACAGGAGGATCACTATGAGTCTGAGCTGGACAATGAGACCCTGTACCAAATAAATTAGTCAACAAATTATTTTAAAAATTAATAAAAAATAAACACTATAACAAAATAAATAATTCAAAAGTAAGTGTACTGGACACAGATGAAGAAAAAAATCAGGGTAGTACATTATGTGTCAGTGAGAATTACTCAGAATGCAATACAAATACCAAGAGGTGAAAATATTAGAAGCATTATGGAGCAGGAGGATGAGATGGAAACATATATGATAAGTCTAATTCAAGTCCCAGAAACAGAGAATGACATTAGGTGATAAAAATGATGGTTGAGAATTTTATGGAATGAATAAGAGATATAAATCCACAGACAGTTACAAATATAGCTACAACCAAACGGATTAGCAAATAAGTGCTAGCCACACTGTGGCAAAACTTTAATGCACTAGAAATAAAGCAAAGCAAGCAGACAGACAGAAAGCTCTTATGGACAGCAGGAGGGAAAGGACAGAGGGGTAACTAGATACACAAAAAGGTGAACTCCAGGAGCAGGTGGCTTGTCACATCTTTCGTGAAGGAACAAAACAAATAGCAGCCTGTAATTCTGTACCCAGAACATCCATCTTTTAAGTGTTGAAACTATTATACTCTCTTAAGGATGAGGTGGAACAAACATATTTTCTGACTTTAAGAAACAGAAATAGAGAAAGCTTAACCACCAGCATAATTTACCCAGAGAAATTTCTAAAGGATGAATTTAAGAAAGAGGAAAATAACCTCAGGAGGGAGGTCTAAAGCCCAGGAAGAAAAGATGATCAAAGAAATGGGTAAACTGTGCAAGTATCTATTTGTATGAACAGTATATTTAGAAGAGCCTCTAAGCTTTGGAGCTGCGGTAGCACACCAGTTGACAAGTGGCAATCTGAACAAAGGCTTTTATATTTTTTAGCCTGTGGCTGCTGTGGCTTGCATCTAGATGTGCCCTAAAGCCTCAGGCAACTGAGGGACTTCTTGAAGGTGGCTGGGTATCGCATGGGGGATGCTAGATTAAAGGTGTGATGCTGGAACTGATTCATGGTGCCATGCCAGGATGAAGGCTGTCCCAGCCTGGGTGTGAGTGTCACCCGCCCTAAGCCTGGGCAGAATAGAAGGAGCAGTGAGCAGGTTGCTGTTGTCCACGGCAGCCTACCGCCTGTTGCCTCTGCCTGTTGGCTCCTGCCTGCCCTGCCATGGACTGTTTCTCCTCGGCTGTGTCCCTCTGCTGTGCCACCCTGCCTTGGAGGTGGCCAACCACGGACAGAAACCTCTACAACCTGTGAGCCAGAATAGATCTCTCCTCCTTTAACTTTAGGTGTTGAGTATTGGGTCTCAAAATAAGAACAGTAAGACAGTACATAAGCTATTAATTAAGAGAGTCAGTCAGAAAGCTTAGTGGACTAAAGCGCCTGTTTAGGGAGGTGCAGGGGCTGGGGTTCAATTCCCAGCATGTGAGATGGCACTTGAGACTGGGTGTGGTAATGCACCTGTAATCCTAGCACTTGGGAGGCTGAAAACAGGAGGATCACTATGAGTCTGCTCTCTGTGATGAGATCCTGTAGATCCTGTATTAAATTCAGTACAATAAAATAAACTATTAATAACTTTAAACTTTAGATGTATAATTTTGAAGACAATAAAGGGAATGTATACAACTTCCAAATTTAAGAGGGAAACCATGAAACATCAAATCAGTTCAGCCAATCAAAAAAGGGCAAAACCTAGAGGCCAGGTCACTGGCCTTATGTCTGGCAAGGCTTGCAGGGTGGGGTCCAAGCATATCATACCGATTATTATGGTTTATGTCTAGTTGTCCCTGCAAAGCCTCATGCAGTCATGGGCGGGGATTTCTAGAGTTTGAGACTTGACTCATGATCCACTGGGATTATGTGTTTTAGTGCTGGTGGGATTATGGGTCTGAGCACTGCTGGGATTATGGGTGTGGCCTAAGGTGGATAGGCTGAGGCAGAGAGCCTGAATGTAATATAAAAGAAGTTTTATACACTCCTTTTATTGTCTTCAAAATTATGCATCTAAAGTCTACAGTTAATTAATAGTTTATTTTATTGTACTGAATTTAATACAGGGTCTACAGGATCTCACCACAGAGAGCGGACTCATAGTGATCCTCCTGTTTTCAGCCTCCCAAGTGCTAGGATTACAGGTGCATTACCACACCCAGTCTCAAGTGCCATCTCACACGCTAGGAATTGAACCCCAGCTCCTGCACCTCCCTAAGCAGGCGCTTTAGTCCACTAAACTATCTGGCTGACTCTCTTAATATATTAAAAAGACAGACTCACTCTGTTGCTCTCTGCACCCTGGTTGGTCAGGTTGCCTCTGTCGCCATTGTTCCACTGCCATGAACTGCATGCTCTCTGCCCTGTTCCACTCAGCCTTGGGCCAGCCGAATATGGACTGAAATCTCCAGCAACTGTGAGCTAAATAAACCTTTCCTTCCTTCATTTTGGGTGTCGGGTATTTGTCCCAGCAACGAAAGAAGAGTAGCTAAGACACTGATGTCATTTCGGAGTAACTCAAAGGACCACGAGATGCAGTCATTCCCAGTGCCTAGGGAGCCGGAGGCACTCGCTGGTCAGCTCGGGCTTTCCCGGCGGTCAGCTCGAGCTCCACGAGGCAGCATAAAGCCCCTGCCCAGGCCTCTGCCTGCCCGTGCGCTGAGGACGCAGCCTCGCGCTCTCCCCGGCTGCTTTGTCAACTCTCGACCCGCAGAGGCACCTCCTGGCCGGAGGCACGCGAGCAGCGGTGCTCAGGGGCTACGATGCGAGCGCTGCCTAGAGGCATCCGGACCCTCGGCTCGCACGAAAGCTCGCTGCTCCTACACAAACGCATCTCAAGCCACGCACTGCCCTCCACCTCTTAGCTACCGGGTGTGATGTGGAAGCGTGGAAGGCGATAAATTCTATGCATTCCGAGGAGCGCGTTAGCTCGCTGGCACCAGCCTGCGGCTGCCGTGTGCGACGCGGAACACAGTTGTCAGAGCCCCAGGCCTGACCTGTGCTCGGCGATGCAGCAGCAGAGCGCTCGATCCCCGCGGAAGCTGCCCTCCGGCCCGCACACCGCGCTCTCCTGCCGCTTCCTCTGCCAGCTCTTTCTGCCTCCAAACCTCCCTCATTCCCTCCTGACGCATCCCGCCCTTCACCCCAAGTCTGTGCTCAAGTCACACCCCCTCCACAGGATCCCCACATGTGCCCCACCCTGAGCTTCTCATGCGCAGGGTGTGGTGAGTCCCTGGTCGCCTGTCCTGGATCTCTCCGCTTTGTCCTAAGTGTGTGTGGAATTGCCCGCCAGGCAGAAGGCTGCAGGATAACGAGGGTTTCATCACTGTGTTTACTCCATTTGGCGCTGAGCTCAGAGCCAACCACAGCGCAGTTAAACGGCAGGTACTGGAGCTAAACCGATAGGTGGTCCAGGGCCAGAAATGCCCTGCAGAGGTTCAGCATGGGCCTGAGGCCTCCGCAAGCCCTGGATGGGGCAGGGTGGGCCTCAGCATCTGGAGGAGGAAGAAAGGCTGGAAATGAGAGGCCTGAGAGGCATTACAGTGGTGCTCTCTGGTCCCCGTCTCTGTCTTTGCCTCTGTCTCTGTCCCTGTCCCTGTCTCTGTCTCTGTCTCTGTCTCTGTTCCTGTCCCTGTCCCTGTCTCTGCCTCTGCCTCTGCCTCTGCCTCTGCTTCTGCCTCTGCACCGATCTCTCTCTCTGTTTTTCTGTCTGTCTCTCTCTCTGTGTCTCTGTCTCTCTCTGCCTGTCTAGGTCTGTCTCTCTGTCTGTCTCTCTCTCCCTCTGTCTCTGTCTCTCTCTCTCCCTGTCTGTCTCTCTGTCTCTGCCTCTGCCTCTGTGTCTGTCTCTCTATCTCTCTGTCTCTCTCTGCCTCTGCCTGTGTCTCTGTTTCTCTCTCTCTCTGACTCTCTGTCTCTGCCTCTACCTCTGTCTCTCTGCCTTTCCCTGTCTCTCTCCCCCTGTCTCTCTCTCTGTCTCTGTTTCTCTCTCTCTGTCTCTCAGGGTGGGTGCATGGTAGAGCAAGTGTCCCCTCCTGACTGGGACGACACTACAGTGTCCAGCAAACCCTTCACAAGACATGTCCTCTGGCTGTATTTTCTCTTCAACATATGCAAGGCAGTAAATAATGAAAACTGGAATGCACATTGTTCCTCAATTAGAACCTTAAGAGCTTTGTCTATATTCTGCCTTTGGCACCAACCTGGTGCCAGTCTCTCATACTCTTGCTCACTCTTTTGTTCATAAACACTGATCAGGCCACAACTGAGGCCAGAATTCCACCCTGTGCTGCAGAGACAACACTGGCTAAAACACAATTCTCAGCCTTCAAAACAATCACACCCTCCT